>JARHVA010002386.1:2510000-2608555 GCA_037957365.1 Torreya grandis | reverse complement strand
GGGATCTTACAATCCACTATATCTTTACACATTTAAAAAAAAATACTGAACTCACTTGTGTAATCTTGCATGCTTTTTCCTTTCTTTTGCCTAAGATATTGCCAATACATGGACAACTCTTCCTCATAACAAATGAGATAAAATTATTTCTTGATTAACATCTTTAAATCATCTAACTCATTAATAAGAGGAAGCTTCTTAAAAAAAAGGTATGAATATAAATTTCAAACCTAGTTAAAACATGAATGGATAATTTAATCCTCACAAATAAATTTTTTGGCTCTCATTAATCTGATGCAACCTAAAATATACCTCTAGTTGGGATATCCAATGATATAAATCTCCCCTATCATCTCCCCATTAAATTATTGAATCTCTATGTTTCCTTATCATTTAATGTAAGAGGATCATATTTGAAATGAGATTTCTCATCCATATTCTCATGTTCAGGAGCATCATCCTTATTTTATTTTAGTGTCTCCATAGAAAAACCAAGATTCTCCATAGAATCCCCATGATGGACTCTAAGCGGTAAAACTTACACATAGAAAGAGAGATGTTAACTACTTCTTATTCAAGCTTGTGAAATCACTCTTATGCTATATAGAAATATTATTCATCATAATGAGCCATAATTTTGATGTCTTAATTCCACTTCCTTTTATAAATATCTTCTTTAAAAGCATCTAGGATATCTTAATCACTAGACCTACTTGCTCTAGTGATGTGTACATAATTCAATGTAGATAAAAACATACAAAATGACTAAAAATTATACTAAACTAGTGATGATACTAATATAATCCATAAATTGATTGGATATGTGACACTAATCTTCACTAATAATGATTTTATAATCCCAGCTCAATAAATGATTAAAATACTATGCTAGACCATTTGTAATGCTAAAAAATATAAATAACTGGTGGAAATTAAATGTACAAATTTATAAAAATAACATGAAGCACGAAAATAAGAAAAAATGTAAGAAAAACATAAGAATTGACTTGGAGAAACCTAGTGTGAGAAAAACACTAGTGGGTGAGACAATTGCACTTCCCTTCCATTGTGTAATTCAAGAAATGCATAAGTTACTAGCAAAAATGGACTTCATGGATATAATTTTCATAATTACCCTATCCAAATATTGTATATAATATTTATTTTTACTTATTAGATACTACAAATTACTCCAAATACATTTCAAATAACCATATACAACTAAGAACAAATAAATAATGAGAATAAAGACTCAAACTTGAAAACTATAAAGTGAATCCAACTTCAAGACTTTTTACCATGTGTTTTATGTCCTTCACTTTCAACATATGTTGTACTCATACCCTCTCACCTTGGAACCCACCAAATATATCAAATGAACCATTAGAAGGAAGAGGAACATTTTGCAACCATTCTCATTCCCTTATTTTGTATGGTGGAAAGACTACTACAATAAACACCCTTGAGGTTACAAAAATTCCACAACAGTTGCACAATTACCACATAAAAAATACTAGTGGTTATGCACCCACATGGGTAATTACATAATCACCACCTAAAAATACCATTGGTTATGCACCCTCTAGGATGGTTACACAATCTCTACCTATGCAAATTCATGGTTTCATCATCTATGACAAACCCCTTAAAATCAAGAGCTAAAAATTACTAACATTACCATTTTTAGGATGTATAGATCATCTTCATACTAATTTTGCTACTGTAACTTATTTAAGATAACTTTTTAACATGAAGTGTACTACAAGCATTAATTACCTAATTTAGATATAATGGAAACATCTAAAATTAAGGATAAAACATTATATCAAAGTTTGTATCATGGAGTCTTATGAGCAAGGACAAAAGTCCAAACCATTGCTATGAGTTGAAGCATACCAACATGCTTGAGAAAAAAAATTGTTCATATAAAATGAAGTATGAATTTTTTTGGCAAAGTTTTTCTAAAAAAAATGCAAAAGTGTATTCAAAAGTGATGTGAAAATATAACATATGAGACAACTCTTACATGATACTCAGAATCATGGGAAAATAAAAATAAGCATATTTTGAGAGCATGGCCCTATCAAGTCTAGTAGATACTCTGTTAATTCTCTTATAGAGGTTATACCCTTTGAACCAAGGCTAAGATTAATCAAACTAGTCCATAGAACCATGGTCGGTTTTAACCAACTTATTTATGAGAAAATACCATGCTTCCCATCCATCAATACACCAATGCATGATGAAGATGTCATCTTTATCCTTAAGTGACTCCACCATGTTAATGGGTAAATACCATGTTTTGCTTAAAATAATGCACCAATTCATGATAAATATTCCCACTTTATTGTTAGGGGAATAACTACAATAAAATTTACACAAAAAGGCTAATGGATATCTAGTAATTCTTTTATGAGCCATCTCATAAATAATGATTTCTCAACAATGTCATTTGAAGGATAAATGAACTCATGATTCCAAAGTAGAATCCATCCACATAAATAATTACCTATAAAACAAATTGTGTAGGGTTCAACCTATGGTCTATAACTGATGAGGAAAGTTATGAGGCAACAAATATACATCACTTGTTCCTCTAGTGTAACATGTATGAAATGGGAAGTTTACCATCCAAATGAGATGTGTACTTGTTTGAATCATAAGTCACTAACCTTCACATCTTACAAGCGTAATATATTTAATACATTGGGTTGTTAAAATTTAGATCTAATAGAGTACTCGTATCAACTTTGTAAGAACCTATAAATTATATAATAGAATAGTCATCAGTTAGAGGAAAAGAGTCATCACCATCTCTTATGAGCCATAATGTATGGAAAAACTATTACTCATTTCAAGCATTGATTTATGTTTTGAATTCAAAAGTCCCTAATTTATAAGGGTCTTCTCTTCCATCATTGGCTCTCCCCTCCCTCATCATTATGAGAAGGGTTCAAATAGTATTGAAATGAGGAATGATGAAGGGTAATTAGCCTCTCATAGGGCCCACAGAGGCATGTTTAGGGGAATTTGTTTATGAAACTTGAGGTGTTCAAGGAAAAAATAAAGGAACACTAAAATTAATTGTAATGCCTCAAGATTTTTTTAAGGGTTAAAAAATAACCAACACACACACTTGTGTCATTGACTTCACCATAAAGCTAGACACTACTTTAGTTATGTGAGGAATAATTTTGTACTTTTTTTTTCAAAAATATCCTACTCTGACCTTCTTATTTACTTTCCTTAAATTATGTGACTTTGGAAATTAACTTAGATATTGGTTGGGTCATGAGAGTGTAGTCTTTAATTTTATTGTGGGATGAGTACCACCAAAAACAAGTATAATCAATTAAATTCATATATATGATCATTAATTTTTAATAAATCAACATCAACCACTTGAAGATTAATGGATTATTGAAGATATTTTGAAAGGTAAATTTTCACATAAACCTTTTTTCTCCGGGTGAGTAAAGAAGCACTTATCATGATCTATGTAAACCATATGATCAATGGGTTCAACTAGTTGGTCAAGAAAGCCCTGATGTAGATGGGAAGGCTAGGGAAATCAACCTAGATAGAGAATTTGATTAACATATTATTATATGAAAAAAAGTATTGAGTGTACCTAGTGATTCACCTTCAAGGCCAACTTGAATGCCTTATTGATTGATAGTTCATCTAAAAACAACTCGATGAATAATAAAAGTGTCATGAAATGTATAATAAATACTAAAAAAAAATAATGTAATAATTCCAATGGACAACATTCACAACATACAAAAATACCATTTTTAATCCATAAGACACCCAAGTGAGGCCCATGGTTAAAATAAATGCCACATTATTAGGGTTTTCAAGTGATTAGAAAAAAAATCATTAGTCATGTTATGCACATGTCAACTTAACCTGAGGCTTTCAAAATTATATTGAATCTAAGGCCTTTTTAGGGGATGTGACCAATAAAATAACTAATTTATAAACATGATATACAACATGATAATATCATGCAAAGGATGAGTAAAGGGAACTTGGAGTACAAATCTCAACTAGTGATTTACTTGTGATCAACTTGCATGCCTTCTTAAACACCATTTTATCATGAGTAATTTTCAATGCTCATGGTTCCATATACTCCTCATTGACTTCATAATTTGAAGATAAAATAAAAAAATCCTATTCAAACTTGGAAATGCTTTTCCCACCCTAAAATCCTCAATCATAGCCACATTAAGGTCATTGGTTGACTATAAAATGCACACCAAAGCTACCTTCAAATTATACACACAACATGGTTTCTTGTGAGGAAAAAAAGACTTATGAAAAGGATGAACATGAAATAATAGAATATAAAAAAATAGATACTATCAAGCTGTTGAGATTTTCCTTTACTCTGGTTATATTTAAAAATGGAGATTCAGTTAGATAAGAGCAACATTGTTGCTTTAGGCCACTCCTTTGCCTTTAACATCACACACTTTTCTGACCATATTCTACATATAGATCACCAACATTGTAGATGGATAAAAATAATCCAAACACAAAATAATGTGAAGCTCTTTTCATTTCTTGAGGTTGTTTTTATTTTTTATTATTATTTCTAGGTATCTAGGGTAATCAGCTACTCCAATTTAAATGGCAAATAAAACTTGTATTACTTGAGTGGTAATGATTTTTTGTACTAAGAATGACCATAATTTTTCAACCATAATGTTGGTAGCTTAAGCCCCATTGCAAACATTATTATTTTTGGTATTATTAGTTGGAGATGATAACTATTATTAATTAAAGGAAGCCATGCATGATTAATTAATAATTCATCATATCGATTTAAACAATTATTATTTTTAATAATTTTAATGGATTCCCTTGTTATTATTTTATACCAATTCATTTTTACCAATATTTTTAAGATACAAATTTAATAAGATGTTTAGGATCATGGTAATGCTCCACCAATGTTGATTTTTGAGTTCTATCATATCAAATGTCTACTCAATGCTCTTTGATTCTTGTACTAATCAATCTACCAATTTCACCAATGTATGATTTATCATAGGCACATGAATTTTGATAAACTCCTTTTAATTAATTTGGGTTAATGGTTATTTTTATTCAAAATTTTAGCAATTTTATCCACAACTTAGAAAAACCTTTTTGTTTTTTTATGTAGTTTTCATTGGTTAACATTTGAGTTCTTCTTTGATTTTACTCCACACTTATGAAATCCTTATTGATTGATAATGTGTAATACACATTTATTTTAAAAACTTGATTTAAATACTCATTTTCTTGTTCAAGGTGGTTATTGTTGAGAACTTGAAAAGCTCTAGTTATTAGAGTATTTAAAACACCCATTTTCTGACCTAGATGGTGATGGGAATTTGCATGTAGATATTACTATGTTTCCTTAGAAAATTTATAAATTTACTAGCAGAAAAATACTATTGAGGACCCATCTAATATTGATTTTTCTTCTGAGATATTTGTTGCATTATGGGTTTTCTTATTCAAATATTCTATCAATTGCTTCATTACTCACTGATTTATCCATTACAGGTTATGGATTATTTTTTTGGTCCTTCATAGAGCCTTTCTCAAAACTATTGGATAAACTCATTATATTATTTTATTTTTATTCTCTTCACTTGTAGTCTTTTATTGATATCAACCTCCTCCTCATATTCACATTTATCATCCCCTATTTCAATTGGGTCTATGTTCCAACCATATTCATCATCCTATGTTGTGTTTATTTCTTCCCCATGAGCCTAAGGAGGAGGCATTATAGGATATATATCATTGACCAACATGGCCTATTGTTTTCCCTATTGGTCAAGATTAACTTATTTATCTATTTTTTCCATAATCTAAAATTGAATACTTACTTCACTGCTCTGAAGACTACAAGGAAGATGTATCTGCACTCTCCTTTATAACTTACTATTATTGGACATCTTAGGAATGAAACCAATACTCCAAAACCTTTTTAGTGAAGTTGTAGCTATAAAGACACTTGTAATACAACTTATAAAAGTGTGACATATAATTGTGAATTAAGTAGAGTATATAACCTCATTCTAAAGAATATGACTATTCCTTATATTTCAAAACCGCTCATAGTATTATTAATGTGAATGCAAAATATGCATAATTCAGTTGTTTTGGGGGCTATTTTTACCCCACGTTGAAGGCATAGTGTGAGGATCAAAGGATAACATTAGGGGGTGGTAGATATTGAAATACTGAAGGGGGCCATGTCTCTAGGTGAGGTTGTAGTCATGGGTGAGGTTAGCTTAGGAGATCTGGTTCTGGTGCTTGGCCATGTTTGAATGACTTTAGTATCATCATGGCTTGATGGGCTGAAATCATTTAGTTGGCATAGAGGGTGATAGTTGGTCATTTATGGAGTCTTAGGCTTATTGTGATAAATCCATTTTTACTATTGTTTGAGGCTAAGCCCAATTTTTTGGTTTTGGCTTCTTACCTTTGTTGTATTTGGTTGTCAGTGTTGGGGTTTGTCCCCTATTTGGACATTCATTAGCCATAGTTCTTTCTTAGTTAAAAAAGTGTAGTGTTCACTTTATTCCTCCAATATTTTTATAATATTCATTTTTATCTATATCTGAGTTAGATCCCTTTCACTATTAATAATTATCTTTTAAAAAAACACATAATCTTTAATGGATATCATTATAGCAAACAAATATCAATAAAGTGAATGTTTTTCAAATCATCAATTGATTTAGTCCATATTTCTAAATCCTCCCTATAAAATATTTCTATTGGAAATAAAGATCAAAATAAGGCACATATTTACATCAAATATTAGCAAAGATACATTCCAAAAAAACTCTTCATAGTTTTTGGATTATTGCACATTAAAAATTTGCCAACAAACACATTAGATTTATTGAGAGTTCCAGAGACTCCTGGTTTTTTCTATGGCATCAACCAATGAAAATAAAGTTTCTTTAGATCCAATAAAGAGGCCCATGAAATATCACATCTTCATTTCCATGCTTGAGACCTATATAAAATATTCCTTACCTCATTCCACTTAGAGCACAAATCAATTTTCCTAATCAAAAGTTCATAAAGGTCTTTTGGCCTTTTATGGAGGCCTAGGAAAGGTGTCCTACTATACCATTCCAAAATATTCCAAATATATTCTTGTTACTATATGAAAATCCAAAAAAAATTAAGTATCAAAGTCCATAACAAGTAAATGAAGGGTCTTTTATATTTTTTTCAATTTGTATCTTGTTTTGATCTCATCCCAATCTAGTCAATTTACCATACACTACATATAACCCGAATTCCCAATGGGCTCATTTACCCAAGTCTAAGTAGAATGTCCCCTAATATAAGAAAATACTTTGTCCTTATAATCTAAATTCTACTAGATAAATATGAATGCCTAACACTTATTACCCATTTTAGGGAAAGTGATCTAGTATATGAATGCCTTCATTTACAACTGAGGTTTGAAATGATTTAAAATTTATAGAGACTTACACCTTCAAGGAAATAGATTCAAACATTATGCCAATCATACTGAGACCTTTCCCAGCTAGCTTTACCTTGGGACTTTAATTATTCAACATTATTTCTTATAAGCACCTTCTAGGAGATCTGTCTAGATTAAGGTTTCATAATCAATTTTACTACCATTGTAATCTCTTGAGTCTAAAATATATTAGAATCTGAAATCCTTTAACCCAATTCCACCATTTTTGTTACCATTTATTCTATCCCCTTTTTTTCAACTTGAAACATTTCTCTCTCTCTTTTTTTTTTTACTTTTATGATCTAACCAGAAGAATACCAAGCAAGAAATATAGTAAATTCTATTCGAGGAAAGAATTTTTTGATAAACCTACAACCTTCCTATTAATAATAAAAATTTCTACTACCACTTTAAGAATTTATTATTCACTTTCTTGGAATACCCAACTTCATGTATATCTAATAGAGTAAGAGAAAAATTGATATCTAGATACCTCATAATTTCTTGAGGAACATGCCATTGCCAACCTTGGCATGTTAATCACTGAAGATATTCATTATTCCAACCAAGAATATTTGACCTATGAACTGAAATTTTAGATCCATAAGCACTATAATAGATATCTATTTTATTTTTTTAACTTTTCATATTTTCTTGTTTGAGGATAAAAAGAGTAGAGATATAATTAAAAAAATCAAGCTTCAAGAAGTTTTTCATCATTTTGTAAAATAATAATTTAAACATGTGGCCAAAACTCTCTATCTATCAAGAGAGTGAATTACTTCTAAAACTAAGACAATAATTATGGATCTAAAGAATGTCCTTGTCTAATGGATATTTGAATTTAAAAGGACTCATAACCCTCCATTTATTTTCACTTCATCTGATGCATTGAATATAATTATCACCACTCACTCAAGTATGTTAGCCAAGTTAAATTCTTCATTATTTTCTTAGAGGAATTAAACTCCATTCAATTATGTGATAAGTCTTATTGAAATCACTTAATGTTATATATACATTTTGGGTTATTTCCTTTACTTCTTTAGTACCATACCAACTTGTGATCAGGTTATCATAAATGAGTCTTACCTCTACAAATATAATTTGATTTTAAAAGATAATCTTTGGGAGAATACCATTAAACTTGATTTCCAATACCTTAGCCAAAAATGTTTTGGAAACATTTAACAGGGTGATGGGTCTCTA
The DNA here is from genome assembly GCA_037957365.1 of Torreya grandis. Lineage (NCBI taxonomy): Eukaryota > Viridiplantae > Streptophyta > Pinopsida > Cupressales > Taxaceae > Torreya > Torreya grandis. The sequence goes on along the minus strand of JARHVA010002386.1, from coordinate 2,599,833 downwards.
GTTTTTTATTTTCTTCATCACCTTCCTTAAGATTTACCTTCACTACTCCTATGTTGATGTCAGGGCCTATGGTTCCTACCTCAAATGCATTCAAATTTAATTGATGAATTTCATCAACCATCCATTCATAGTTGGCTAATAACATGCAATATTTCATATTCTTCAAATTTATTATCAAGCCACACAACTTCAACTCTGATGACTTTCCTTGAGACTACTCTCTCAAATGTTTTTCAATTTTTCTCAATTAAGTCATCAGTTATATCAAAGCAAAAGAGCCCATTATAAAAACCAAAAAATACTTTATTGATATCTTCAAGATCTATAATGTGATTCCTTTCAAATTCAATGACTCCTATCTTTTATCAAAATTATTTGAGTTTTAACATTATTATGAACCATTTGTAATTTGTAACCTTCTTTAATCCAAGTTATCTTTGATTTGAATATCCCCCTTGTACTTTGAAATCCAAAAACGATCTCAATTTCTTTCCTTCAAGCAACTATTCAAAAAATATGATCTATATGGATTCACATTTAGCCACTTTTTATCCATTATGAAGTCCTTTTGTGCCCTCCTAAAATACCTCTTTCTTTATTTAGATTTATTTTGTGCCAATTTTTCTTAAGAACTTTAGTACAACACCCATTACCACTTTCCATTTTTGAATAAGGCAATCTAAACCTAAAGTAGTAGCTTAAATAATTCATGTTGTCTATATGCATTTCAGAGTCTCTTTAAGATGAGGGATATTTTTATTATACAATCCATCAAATCTAGTTTTTTTTCTTATTTTTCACAACTAATATCAAATCTATTTTAGTAGGGTGGTTCATCACTATTGTTTCATTATAACATAAATGAGTAAGTAAATTCCTTTAGTTGATAGCTATTGTGGGTTTAAATTTATTAGTTTAAAATGGATTGCCTATTAATTGATGTCCTAAATGCAATAACATTTAATGACTACGTATTTATAGGAGTTTGAGTATCTCTAATGTGTAACATAGCTCCCTAAAACCATGATGTATCAATAACATTTAATGACTATGCATTTTTAGGAGTCTGAGTATCTCTAATGCATACCTTAGCTATCTAAAACCATGATGTATTTGTATAAATAATAGAAATGAAACTTGGAATAGGCAAGCCTATTTTTGGCTTAGACTTGAACTAAGTAAAAAGACACTACTAAGACTAAGCATGACTCAACAAATTTTTAAAAATAACTAAAAATAATGAATTTGAGGAGATAAAATTATTAATGAATTTCATATAAAATCCACTTAAAATAGCCTCAAAACTAGTCAATTATATCTAACATACACATGTATACATAAGAGAATTAAATTATTGAATGTTTTTACAGGAACAATTGAACATGAAACTCAAAAGTTGAGAACTAATATTAAATAGGATCTATTTTCATATTCATAAAATTGTTTTATAAATATAAAATATGGATTTATAAATCCATGGTAATGACATCAACAAAAACATAATATAAAAGATACATATAAGATTAAGAAGAGCCTGAATCGCTCATCCTCTCAACACAAGATCCAACATGTTGAAGCCTATGACATTTTTTTGTATGTCAAGGAAGCAAATACAACCATTGTGCATGCCCTCATGGTATCTACCACAACATTTTTATCCCTGGATGTATGAGATCTCTCTTTTTCTCCCAACACTAAAAGCTCTGCCTCGTGATCAACCTAATAGACCCATTTATGGTCTTCTTCTATAAGCACATTGATGTCATCCTTTATGATTCACTCTAATTATGGATCATAATCTTCTTGGTTAATGGTCGATAGATATTATTCAACCTCTATAGTCTTCTTATGATGGAGGTTAAGGTTGTAATGCAAAAATACAAGGTCATTTGACCTTTTCATTGACAAGTTGTTATGATTTTTCAAGTGTATGTGTTCAAACATACTCCAATTACATTCACACCAAGAATCATTGCATGGTTGGATTAACACTCAAATAACAATCCTCAAAAGATTTTACACCTTTGTAGTAAAATTTTCCTACCATGCATCTGCAACCATAAGTATTAAAATGTATTAAAATTAAACTCTAACAATATGAAAAAATAATAAAAAATGAAAAATATTTATCATTCAACTCAAAGTTTACATGGCTTAATTTTTGTCTTAACCACCTTAAAAATATCTCAAGAAAAGAAAACTCTTAGTTCTTGTTTATAGATATAAATCTTAAACATAATCTCCACCCTTGTCTACACATTCATCTCTATGGCCTTTATGACTATGTAAAGGTTACTCATAACCTCCTTGTTGGCTCTAAATGTATCAATGAATTGGAAGTCTGGGTTCATAAATTAGGCACAAGCATGAAGTGGCCTATGGATTTGTCTTCATGATATTCCAAATGGGATGTTACTTGGCCTTGACCATGCATAGACAATTTTTATTCACTCTTTGGCTTAGTTAGTGCCCTTATAGATATAACCCATTGTAAGTTTTTTTTCCATCAACAATGTAGAAGGTAAAAATCAATGGTTATATGACCTATAAAAAATATTTAAAAACATAGTTTAGAGTTATATTTATAATTATTAAATTAAGTAATGTTTTTAAATAAATAAAATGAAAATTCAAGAAACTTTAAATCACTTCGATTTACAATCTCCCTTGCTAGAATCCAAAAGTGTGACTCATCAAATGCCAACTCTACAATAATAGTTTCACCATTTATCTTTACATATGAATACTTTCTCCATTTCTTGCTAAAAAAATTCACTATAATGAAGCTTTTGATCATATCAAATATTACAAGGTGATGAAGGAGGTTTCCAAATAGGTTACACTAGGTTGGATCAACTCCTTATTGTCTGTGACGTCTCTCATTAAAAAAAAGGACCCAATCATGGTTGTAGATGTACTTGTAAATATTATGATCTTGTAATGTAATTGGCATGATCAAATCCATTTTAATAATATCCTCTAACATTAAATTGATGTAATGGATTTATAAATGATTCCAAAAGATTGAGAGGTGCCTTTGCATAAGTAATCTACCTATAACAACTTAAATTTTTGTCTTATTGGTGACTATATGCACAACACTTTCTCCACCCACTTCTAAAATAACTTCTTCAAAAATTACACATAATTAATTGTTGTTACTTGTATTTTCACCCTTTGAGGATATATTAAATATCTCCTCATCCAAGTGGCATAATGGAAACACCTCTAATCTTGTGGGTAGCCTAAGGGTGAAGCGAATATCTAGATAGGGATAGCTCCCTTGATGTAACACTTTGGATTGTTAATACACATAAACTTTGGGGTGAAAAGGGAGAGATAAAATTGAAATAACACTATCCTAAGGGAGGTGATACACCAAACATATTGATGACTTCCAACCAACTACATGTTACACATGAAATCAAGGGATAAACTAAACATACACTCCTTCAATCTATATCTTCTCACATCAATGTTACATTATGAGGTTATGGATGAATGTGAAAATCTAGGATCAATAAAAAGAGGCATTTAATGGAACTAATTAAAATACTAACTAACTTAATCCTTGAAATTTTCTAGAACACTTCACATGCCCTATAAGAAGAAGATTCCCAACTATAAATAAGATGAAAGAATGAGACAAAAATCTAAGGAATCCATAGTCTTCACTAAGAAAGATCTAAAATCCAAGTAAAACACACTAATAATAGTCATGAAGAGGTAAAAATTAAGTATTATTTTCTATAAAATGGTATGAAAATGAGTAGGGTTTCACCATACTTAGGTGGAGCATAAGTTACAATGGCCAAAATGGCTAGTTCTTATAGAACTTAAGAGAGAGAGGAGAAGAGAGAAGTCTAAGGGTCACAAGGACAATTATAAATATTAAAAAATAAGTTAATTTTTCATGATAATAGGATATGGGATGAACCATGCAATGTCAGGAAGTCCAAGTGTCCATTCAAGTCATCAAACTCTTGCAAAGTGGTATAAAATCCTCTTAACTGCCTCAAAAAACTACCTTCATGATTTGAGCTTCTTGAATGCCTCATAACTGACTAGGAATAGTTAAAATTATTTGAATGAAGTTTAAGGGATTTATACATGCCTCTCCATGAATTAGTTTTAGTTCTAGTCCTCTAAAATGATCGCAAAATGAGATATCATCATCTACTATCAAGAAAATTCCTCTATCATGCACCCTGCACACTTGGCCTCAAATTTGGATTCATTTGTTCATTAAATTACATGTTATGTAGTTAATGAAACATTTAAATACCCTCAATTTCCTTATAAGAATTAGGGACACATTAAAATGTGCTCACTTGAAGTTTTCCACCCTTCTCACTAGTTTGTCCACTAGGCCAGTTTTGACTGGCTGAGATGAGAGCTATTGTCTAGACACTTAGGATATTTTAAATGGAATTAAATGAGAATATGGAGTTATTAAAATTATTAATCTTCCATATAAACTTTATTTTATATTTAGACTCCTCTTGTAGCCTAGATAATGCACAAAACTATTAAAAAAAACCTATTTTGTACCTTGTTCATATAAGTTTGTATAGCTAAAAAGAATGAGGATTAGATTTAAATATTAATTTTAAATTTATAATATTTTTCATGGTCAAAATATTCCATTATATCAGCTATCTAACTCCATTTATCCAAATAGGTCCTTGTAAGGGTTTAACAAGGGTTTTGAGTAGTTTGACCTCTTAAGGTTCATTTATAAAGCTCTGAGATCAAAATTTCAAAAAACATCAAAAAATTCATATTTAAAGATCTATAATAACATCCTTGAACTCCTTTTTCATCCATGCATAGCCTCTAAGAAGATATGAGAATCAAAACTTGACCTATCGAGCTCTTTTTCTCCTTTCTTGCATGCTTGATTTGTCTTAAGGTCCAAACTGGATTTATTTGTTTTCATTTTCACTCTAAAAGATTTAACACTTCTTAACTCACCCCAAAAACATTCCCAAATTATTTGGAATGAACATATCATGCTAGAATGGTGAATGACCCCCATTTGGCCTTGGCCTAAACATTGTTCCATAGGCCTAAGTTGGATTTTAGCTCAAAACATGACTTTAGATGGTTTCTATGCATATAAATGACCTCTAAACTTCTATCATGATCCCATAATCACTATAAAATAGTTTATAAATCATATATAGGAATATAATTGAAAATAACTTCCTCATTTGGCACTAGGCCTAAACTTCACCTTTAGGCCTGCTTGCAACTTTGAGATTTTAGGACACTTTTTATTTTCATCTCTTGATGGTTATTTTCCGTGATTATTATAGGTTTACATAATATTTAAAAACCATTTTTAATGATCTCCTTAGCTTCTAGTTCACTCCTTTTACCCAATTCTCCAAATCTACCAGTCTAAGCCTAAGGGAAAGTACCCCTTATCGAAGATAAAATAGGGGATAATTAACCTATTTTATTAGAAAATATGAATATTTTAAAGTATTATATAGGCTACAAGGATCCTATACACAAAAATTCAGCCTCTGGTCTATCCATTTGACCCTTTAAACTTGAAAAAAATAAGACAATCTCATTCAAAAGCAAAGAACTATGTATATGACAGTTATAAACGACTGTGTATTTCTCCTTGAAACCCTCTTATATACATGGTTTATGTTTTATATAATAATTTAAATGAATAACATCATTTTTTATACGTTTAAAACTCCTTTATCATTCTATCTTACCATATACCCCTGATACTTCCTTAGTCAAAATTGAGTTTCAATTTTGACTATGTTGACCTCCAAACATCACACTTATAGGTATATTGCATTAATTGTCCTCGAGTATAGTGTTAAAAGAACTTATTTTATTCCCTTGGTTTCATTTTTTATTTTTTTAATTCACTTTTTCACCTTAGGTTAATGAAATACAAACCTTAAATGCTAAGTTCCATCTCACTGCATGTCTCTGTCCACCATAGCTGACTGTATGAACTACCTCTTCACCCTATAGGAAATTAAGGTCTTTAAATGTCCTAAATATCTTCATGATAGTTATTTAACCCATACAATAATTTTCCATGCTTGATCACTTCATCAAAACATGGTTTTAGGTCATTGTTTGCCTATAGTTGTAGGTGTACCTTATGAGAAGAGAAGACACTTGTAGGCTACCCTAAGACCCTAAATAGTTTATATCAACCTCTATTAATTGAATCCATAACCATTTAGTATCAATTTAATTAAATATAATTAATATCTCAATTCTTCAATACTTAAACTCTTTCTTTGAATGATATGGAAAAAATAGGTCTTGACTTTAGGTGCTCACAGGCATGTGTATGGACTAAAAGTGGTATAGGAAGGTAAACACACTATATAACTTCATTATGATGATAATTATTCCATTAATTATCTTAAAAATTGTATAGGACCATATAAATTTTAATATATGGTTTAATATTTCCATCTTGGATGAGAAAGCCTTTTCTTGGACTCAAACATGTAGACTTCACTACCTGCAAATAGTCATAAATTGGCAACTTTGAAGTTCCCAAAAAATCATCTCTATTGTTGATCATCCCCTAAAAAATTTTAGGGTTATTTTAATATATTGAGGCTAAAATATCTAATTATCTATATTCCTTAAATATAATTTCAACCACATCATTTTTTACTCACAAAATCCCCTGACCTTTGTTTTGCATTTTTAGGGAAAGTGTCCCTGTATTCAGTCATCACATCTTTGCAAGTGATTTACATTTCAAATTTACATATTAAAACTAAAAAATATATATATCATGGTAAAATTATCATAATATTAATTAAAAATGGCTCCAAATATTGCTTTAATTCCTTCATCAAATATCATCATTTTTCTACCAACAAATCTTGTCGGTAGACATTGTCAAGTCTATAGACAATATATGCAAGTGTGAACGATGAGGATAATTTAACCTTAAATGAGCTTATAAATATTAAAATAACTCAAAAATAATTTTCAAACTATTAGGTATGTGAAAAAAGTATCAACACCTCCCTCTTAACTTGAATTTATCCATGAGAGCACCTGTAAGTTATGTGTTAATGGCAAAATTATGTGTGAATATTGCATATGATTATAACTCATGGAGATTTTTCCATAAAATATGAAAATTTAAAAAGTATGGATAAAAATAAAATATTTAATACATGTTTAATTACAACCTATCATAACTCTTTGAATCCATTTGTGAAACATAAAGATCTGGAAATGGTGAAAATTGCTTATAACTCAGAAAGGTGTATCCTACTACAAATTTGAACTACTTGACTCATCAAAACATCAATAAAATTTAAAAAAAGAATGGGGAACATTATATAATGAATTCAAATCATCTATAATCAGCCTAAATAATTGGTTCATATGGACTTGCCAAAAATGGAGCAAAACCTATAGGGTGCTTGAAACAATTAGAAGAAAAGTATAGTCAACTTCATCAGGATGGTTCATGAAGCACAGGAAACCATTATTCAAAATATTTTAATGAAAATTAATTTATTTTAGTTTAATACAACTTACCAAAATCATTTGACTTGAAAATTCTTCACCTATTTGTACTGTGCAAAAACCTGAAAGTTATGTATGTCTAGGAAAGTAAAGATAGAGAAGAATGGTTTTCAATTTAAAATGAAACTTAAAAATAAAAATCAATGTATTTGATCTTTTTGAATCTGAATATACATACCATTATCCTCTCCCATGTGGCACACTTCCCCATGAGCTGTACAAGTGCCAAACTCACCTTTTCTCTTAAGAAAACTACCCTTTTGTTGAGGAACCTACCTATTTTCAATTGGTTTCAGTTAATTAATACATAATGAGACACATTTGGTATTAAATAATATTTTTTAACCTTCACACTTTCTAAAAAATCCATACAAGTCATTAAATACACCTTTTTTATCCTCAAAATAACCCAAAATGACTAAAAGGAATAAAATGACTAAGGACCAAGGCTAGTACAAAATTAAATGACATAAATTGGCCTATAATACACCTTTTACATCTATATTATACCTATAAAACACCTAAAAGTCAATTTTTTACCTAGGGGTGCCCTAATTTGACCTAAAAGTCAAATTTGGTGAACAAATTGTTGACTCATAGGGGTAGTATTATTGCTATACTAACTAGACTAGTAGCCTTATCAGTCCATTAAGATTAGAGTCATATTAAATATGAGATAAATAAAAGGACCTTAACAATAGGCTTTGATCAAGATAATACCACTAATTACCTCAACCACACAAAGCAAAACACACACAAAACAAGAGAACAAACTAACAAGACACACACATACATGTGCTCAAGACACTTAGGGGAATTAGATAACAAACAATTATGAACAAATAGAAACTAAATATACCTCCTTTTTAGGATCAAAAGGAAATTTTCTTTAGTCTTCTTCTTCATGAGATGGATCATAGTGCCAAACAAGTTTTTCCTTGACTTGGATGCTTTGTAGATAAAACGTATTCCTTGGCACTCCACTTGAACTAATCTCAAGTAGATCATCTTCAAATAGGTCTCCAATGTAGATATATTCCTTTTTAACATGTTCACATACTTCATATTTCTGCCCACTCTTAATTCATGGTCAATTTGTGTCTCCTTAGTAGGCATGGCTTCAAGAGGAGTGACTTCTTGTTCCTTAGAAGATTGAGGCCAATAGGATCTTGTTCCATCCTTCAAAATTTGATGTGTTTCTCCCAACTGATTGAGAAGATGATATCCCATATTTATGACTTCATACATATCATCATTAAATGTATATTCTTCTTGAAAGGATAATTTTGAAAGGTTGTTTTTCCTTTGCATAATTACTTGAGTGCTAAGGCTACCTTCTCCATTTGTGATTAGCTCACAACCTCCTTAAAGATGAGTACATCCTACTCCAATGAATAAAAATAAATCATCCCAAGGGTTATTAGGAGATTTTTCTTGCTCATCCATGATGTCTTGCATAGTTATGGAAGAATCAATGACCATTTCTCTCTCTTTGGCAAAAGGAAAACATTCTTCCTCATTAACCTACTCTGAAGATTCAACACAAGATACAACCTCTTAATTAGCATTTTGAACCTCTTGAGGGATCTCAAGTTTCATCTCAACCTCTAAAATATTAAGGGTGGGAAGGACTTGTAAAATATCAACTTCATTCTTAATTTCACATTCCTTAACAATGTTTATATCCTCTTTCTTTCCCCATGATTCCACTATCTTACTCCAGCTTAGAATGTTAGGGTTAAAAGTCTCATTTTGAGGTGGTTGGTATGCAATTTAATATGGAAATGAGGGATTTAATTCCACTTCCTTTTATATTAACATGGACTTATGCATATGAATATTAGCCTACTCCATATGCCTATCAAGATTGGCCTCAAAAATAAGGTTTCTCCCTTCAACTCTCTCTTCCAATTGATTGGGAAAAGGATGAATTTAATATACTTGGTTGGGATCATGAGTAGGGATCAAATATGGCTGATAAGAAACTTGTGGAAGTGGGTATAAAATATGATAGGTTTGGTAAGGTTACCTTTCATGAACTCCTAGCCTATCCTTTAAGGAAGAAACTAGGCCACTCACATCAAGCATCTCACTTGTGAGCCTTTTCCAATTGGCTCTCTCAATAGGTACCCACTCTCTTTTTACTAAATCTAATTCATCTCTCACCTTATGAAAAATATGAATAGGAACCTCTTGACCACACCCCCTTAGAGTATCAAGCTCTATCATGTACTTCTCATATACTAAGAGTGTCTTCATGAAGGTGAAAATGAATTGAGTTGAAAAGTGTTTAGGTTGACTAGAGGGAGCAAGACATTGAGGAGGATAACTATAGGGTTGTTAAGAGTCATGATAAGGCTGATAATGACCATAGGATTTGATATGGATCATAACAAGACTAGTAAGGATCACACCGAGGATGATTAAGAACTTGTTCTTGTTTATAGGGAATGGCACAAGCTTGAAATGTCTCACCAACTTGTGTAAAAAGGAACTAAACACAAAAATTAGCCATAAAACCTCATTGAAAACAAGAACACAAATAAATATATTACCAAAAATCTTCAAAAGGAAACTTGGGTTTTTTGACCAACTGATGTATCTTTAGAGTTGTCATTGATGTTTTGATAGATGCCTCTAAAGGTTGAAATTTGAGAGACCACCAAAAATATCTCAACTTCTTGGACCAAGAGTCTCATCAGGCATGCAAAAACCTATTGTCACTTGGATTTTCACCCTTTTAGGAGATGTAAAATATTTCCTCATCCAAGTGGCACAATGTAAACACCTCTATGATTGTGGGTAGCCTAAAGATGAGATGAATCTCTAGATATGGATATCTCTCTTGATGTACCACTTTGGATTACTACTTCACCTAAAATTTGGGGGTAAAAAGGGAGAGAGAAAACTAAAATAAAATTATCCTAAGGGAGGTGATACAAAAAATATATTGATGACTTCTAACCAGCTACATGTTACACATGAAATCAAGGGACAAATTGAACATACACTCCTTTAATCTACATATTCTCACATCAATATTACATTGTAAGTTTATGGATGAATTTGAAAATATAAGAGGATTGAAATAGAGGCCTTTAATGGCACTAATGAGAATGCTAACTAACTCAATCCTTGACATTTCCTAGAACACCTCACATGCCCTATAAGAAGAAGCTTTCCATGACAAATAGGATGCAAGAATGAGATAACATGCTAAAGAATCCATAGTCTTCACTAAGCAAGATCCAAAATTTAATTAAAAAACACTAAAAATAGTCATGAAGAATTAAAACATTAGTATTATTATTGATAAAATGTTATGAAAATGAGCATGATTTTACCATACTTAGGTGGAGCATAAGTTACAATGGCTAAAATGGCTAGTTATTAGAGAGAGAGAGAGAGAGAGAGAGAGAGAGAGAGAGAGAGAGAGAGAGAGAGAGAGAGAGAGAGAGAGAGGAGAGAGAGAGAGAGAGAGAGAGAGAGAGAGAGAGAGAGAGAGAGAGAGAGAGAGAGAGAGAGAGAGGGTCAAAAAGACACTTGTAAAGATAATAAAATCAATTAATTTTTTATGAGAAGAGGATATGGGATGCACCATGCAAGGTCAGGTAGCCCAAGTGTCCATTCAAGTCATCAAACTCTTGCAAAGTGGCATAAAATCCTCTTAATTGCCTAAAAAAAACTACCTTCATGATTTGAGATTATTAAACACATTATAAATAACTATAAATATTTATAATTATTGTAATTAATGGGAAGGATTTTATACATTCCTCTCCATGCATTGGTTGTAGTTTTAGTCCTTTAAAATCATCTCAAAATGAGATATCATCATCTGATATCACGAAAACTCCTCTTTCATGCACCCTTCACACTTGGCCTCAAATTTTGATTCATTTTTTCAATAAATTACTTGTGATGGAGTTAATGACACATTTAAATATATTACATGGATTTATAAGCATTAGGGACACATTAACATGTGCTCACTTGAAGTTTTCTACCCTTCTCACTAGCTTGTCCACTAGGCCAGTTTTGATTGGCTAAGATGAATGTTATGGTATGGAAACTTAGGATATTTTTAATATAAATAAATTACCATATGGAGTTATTAAAAGTCATAATATTCCCTCCAAACTTTATTTCATCTTTAGATTACTCCTGTAGCCTGCATCATGCATAAAATTGTCAAAAAAATCTTGTTTTGTACCCTATCTGTACAAGTCCATAGAGTTAAAAAGTATTAGTATACTGAGGGATTAATTTTCAATTTCCAATATTTTTCATGGTAAAACTATGCTATTATATCAGATATCCAATTCCATTTCTTGAAACTAGTCCTTGTAAGGGTTTAACAAGGGTTTTGAGTAGTTTGACCTCTTAAGGTTTGTTCATAAAGATCTGATGTCCAAATTGTAAAAAATTTATATGAATTCATATTTCAATACCTCTTATAAAACCCATAATCTCCTTTGGCATCCATGCATATCCTCCAAGAAGATATGAGTATCAAAATTTGACTTATTGACCTATTTTTCTCATTTCCTCCATGCATGAGTTGTCTTAAGGTTCAAAAATGGATTTCTTTGGTTTTATTTGCACTCTAAAATATTTAACACTTATAAATTGACCCTAAAATAATTCCCAAATGATTTTTAATTCACATCTCATGCTAAAATGGTGAATGACCCCCAATTTGGCCTTGGCCTAAACCTTGATCCATAGGCTTGAGTTGGATTTTAGCTCAAAACATGAATTTTGATGGTTTACATACATAAAAATGTAATATAAAACTATATAATGATCCCATAATAACTTTCAAATAGTTTATAAATCATATATATGACTATAAGTGAAAATAACCTCCTCATTTGGCACTAGGCCTAAACTTTGCCTTTAGGCCTGCCTGTAACTTTGGGATTTTAGGACACTCTGTTTAGTTTCATCTCTCTATGGTTAGTTTACATGATTATTATAGTTGTACATAAGATTTATAAACCATTTTTAGGGATCTCCTTAGCATTTAGTTAACTCCTTTTACCCAATCCTCCAAATTCACTAGTCTAAGCCTAAGGGAAAGTACCCCTATCTGAGATAAAATAGGGTGCTTACCCTATTTTATAAGAAAATATTATATGATTATATAGGATTTTATAGGTTAAAATGATCCTCTACACAAAAATTTAACCTCTGGTCTATCCATTTGACCCTTCAAACTTGTAAAAAATAAGATAGATTCCTTCAAAGGCAAAGGATTGTGTATATGATAGTTAGAAATAACTATGTATTACTCCTTGTAACCCTCTTATCTACATGGTTTGTGTTGGAGAGAAAAATTTAAAGGTATAAAATCATTTTTTATATTTTTAAAACTCATTTATCATTCTATCTTACCATATACCCCTGATAGTTAGTCAAAATTGAGTTTCAACTGTGACTGTGTTGACCTCCAAACATCACACCTGTAGGTGTATTTCATGACTTATCCTAGAGGATAGTGTTACAATAAATTATATAATTACATTGGGGGTTAAATTTTTATTTACTTTTTCACCTTAGGTCCATGTAATACAAACCTTAAATGCTAAGTTTCATCTCACTGCTTGTTTCAGTCCACCATAGTTGATTGTACGGATTGTATCTTCACCCTATAAGAAAGTAAGTTATTTAAATGTAATAAATAGATTCATGATAATTATTTCAACCATAAAATAATGTTACATACTTTATCACTTCATCAAAACATGGTTTTAGGTCATTGTATGCCTACAGTTGTAGGTGTACATTATGAGAGGAAAAAACACATGTAGGCTACCCTAAGACCCCAAACAGTCTATATCAACCTATCCTAATGGACTCAATACCAATTTATTATAAATTTAATAAATATAAATTATATCTCAATTATTAAATACTTAAAATCTTCCTTTGAATGATATGGAAAAATAGGTCTTGACTATAGGTGCTCACAAGGCTTTGTACAGACTGGAAGTGGTATAGGAAGGTAAACACACTATATCAATTATTTATGATGATTTTTATGACATTAATGATCTAAATAACCATATAATACAATAAAAATGTGAATACATGGTTTAATACTCCCAAATTGGATGATAAAGGCTTTTCTTGGACTCAGACCTGTAGACTTCACTACCTAGAAATAATCATAAATTGACAACTTTGGAGTTCCCAAAAAATAATCTCTATTTCTTATCTTCCCATAAAACTCTATAGGATCATTTTCCTATATGGAGTATAAAATATTTAATTGTATATATTCCTTAAATATAATTTCAACCATGTCATTTGTTACTCACAAAATCCACCCTCACCTCTATTTTGCATTTTTAGGGAAATTGTCCCTTTGTTCAGTCATCACATCTTTGAAAGTGATTTACATTACCACTTGCCATCTTGAAACTCAAAACATGGTATATCATGGTAAAATTATCATAATAGGACTTTAAAATATATCCAACACCTGTTCCAATCCCTTCATCAAATGTCATCAGTTTTTTTGCCAACAAATCCTATAGGTGGACATTGTCAAGTTTGCAAACAATATATGCAAGTGTGGAAAATGAGAATAATTTATCATTAAATGAGTTTATGCCTATTAAAATACCTCAAAAAAAATTTAAAACTATTATGTATGTGAAACAAGTATCAACACCTCCTTCTTAACTTGAATCTATCCATGAAAATACCTTTACGTTGTGTGTTAATGGCAGAATTGTGTGTGAATGTTGCATATGATTGCAAATCATAGATTTTTTTCCTAGAGGATGAAATTTAAAAAATTAGTGGTACCAATAAAACATTTAATAAATGTTTAAAGACCTATCACAACCCTCTGAATCCATTTTCAAAGCATAAAGATCTAGAAATGATGAAAATTGCCTATAACTCAAAAAGGTGTATCCTCTTGTAACTTTGCTCTACTTGACTCATCAAAAAATTATGAAACTTGAAAAAAATAATGGATACCATTATATAATTAATATAAAACCATCTATAATAAACCTTAGAAATTGGTTCATGCAAACTTGCCAAAAATGGAGCAAAACCTATAGGGTGCATGAAACAACTAACAGAAAAGTATAGTAAACTTCATGAGGATGGTTTATGAAGCACATTACACCATTATTAAAAATATTTTAATGTAAATTAATTTCTATGAGTTTAATACAACCTCATATAAACATTTGAATTGAAACCTCTTTAGTTATCCGTACTAAGCAAAAACCTGAAAGTCACTTCTATATGTTTAGGAAAGCAAAGATAGATTAGAATAGTTTTGGATTGAAAATTACACTTATAGAGCAAAAAAAACATGGATTTGATCTTGGGGAATGTTAATATATATACCATTATCCTCTCCCATGTGGCACACTTCCCCATGGGTTGTTCAAGTGCCCAACTCTCCTTTTCTCTAAAGAAAACTACCATTTTTCTGAGGAACCTACCACTTTTCAGTTGGTTTAAATTAATTAAGGCATAATGGGACACAATGGGTGTGAAATAATATTTTTTAACCTTCATACTTTCCAAAAAATCTATACAAGTCATTAAATGCACCTTTTTTGATCTCAAAATGACCCCAAATGACTAAAAGGACTAAGGACCAAGGGGTTTACAACATTAAATGACATAAATTTTCCTATAAGACACATTTTGACATATATATTAGACATATAAAACACCTAAACATCAATTCTTAACCTAGGGGTGCCCCAATTTGACCTAAAAGTGAAATTTGGTCAACAATAATCAACATTTTGTATTCTCCCTTAAAGATCAAGGGAATTTGGAGTATGAAGCTCAATGGGTGATTTAATAATGACCAAATTTCATGCCTTATTAAACACCATTTTATCATTAGTAATTTTACTTGCTCACGGTTCGCTCTGTGCCTCCATGACTTCATAATTTGAAAAGAAAAAAAGAAAAAAAATCCTGTTTAAACATGGAGATGATTCATGCACCGTAAAATTCTCATGCATTGCCCCATTAATATCATTGGTTGGTAAGCTACCTTCAAATTATACACACAAATTTATTTCTTGCGAGGTGAACAAGACTTGTGCATAGGCTGAATATGTGACAATAGAATGATAAAAATAGAATATAATATATCAAGTTGTTGGGATTTTATTTTAATCTAGTTATATTTAAAAATGGAGATTCAATCAGATAAGAACAACAAAAATGAGATCACCAATGTTTCAGATGGAAAAAAGAATCCAAATGCGGAAGAATATGCAACCAACAACAAAATGGTACTCTAACTTGCAACTGTTTTCATTTATTGAGGTTTTATTTATTTATTATTTATTTTTTTAATTATAATAATTATTATTATTAGATATCTAGGGTAATCAACTTATCCAAATCTAAATGGAAAATAAAACTTGTATTACCTAAATGGCCATGATTTTATGCATTCATAATGGTGGTAGCTGAAGCCCCATTGTCACCATTATTACTATTAGCATTATTAATTGGAGATATTGCAATTGGTTTCATATTGTTGTCAATATTTATCACCATCACTTATGTTTATCATGAGGATAAATATCATTTGAATAGAAGAAATATATATAAATGTTGAAACAATCCATTGAAATCAATTTAACCATTATTGATTAAAGGAAGCCATGCATGATTAATTACTAAGCCATTAAACAATTATTATTTTTAATGATTTCAATGGCCTCCTTTCTTCTTATTTTAGACCATTTTTCCATTCTTGCCAATATTTTGAGCCACAAAGTTAATAGGATGTTTAGTAGCATGGTAATGCTCTGCCACTGCTGATTTAGTAGTTGTACTATATTGAAGGTCTACCCAATGCTCTTTGATTCTTGTACCAATCAATCTACCAATTTCACCAACTTATGATTTACCAAAGGCACATGAAATATGATAAAATCATTTAAGAAAATTTAGGTCAATGGTTCTTCTTCTTCAAATGTTTAGCAATTTTATTTGAAACTCCTTAAATATAAGGTAGATTTTTTTATTTTTTTTTAATGTAGTCTTCATTGGTTGACATTTGAGTTCTTCTTTGATTTTGATCCACTCTTTTGAAAGATTTATTAATTTGTAATGTGGAATATCCATTACTTTTAAAAACTTGATGTAAATGATATTTTTTCTTATTCAAATTAGGTGATGTCCAAGATACTCAAAAGCTCTAATTATTAGAATGTTTAAAACACCCTTTTTTGACCCTGATGGTGGTGGGAGTTTGTATTTAGATATTACTATGTTTTGTTAGAATATCACTAAATTGCCTTCTAGTGAAACACTATTGAGGACCCATCTAACATTAAGTTCTCTTCTAAGATCTTTGTTACACTTTAGGTTTCCTTCTTCCAAGATTCTGTCAAAATCTTGATTAATCTCCCATTTATCTATTTTATGTTATGGATTGTCTTTTTGGTCCTCCACATAAACTTTCTCAAAAATATTAGATAAACTCACTACATTATTTTTTTAATTCTCTTCACATGTAGTCTTTTACTTATCATCATCTTCCTCCTCATATTCACATTTAGAGTCACTTATTTTAATTGGGGTTATGTTTCAACCATTCTTCATCATCCTATGTTGTGTTTATTTCTTCCCCATAATCCCAAGGAAGAGGCATTGTAGGATATATATCATTGATCAATCTGGCCTATTATTTTCCCTATTGGTCAACCTCAACTTATTTCTCTACTTTCTCCATAATTTTAACTTGAGAACTTTATTCACTACTCTAAATATTTCAAGGAAGATGTCTCTTCACTATCCCTCATAGCTTACTATAGTTGGACATCTTGGGAAAAAAACCCAATACTCCAAAATGTTTGTAGTGAAGATGCATCTATAAAGACACCTACAAGATAATAGGTAAAAGTGTGACTTCACTTATGAATTTAGCAAAGTATCTAACTTCATTCTCTAAAATATGCCTATTCCTTCTATTTCAAAACCCCACATAGTACAGTGAAGGTGGATGCACAGTATGTAAAATTTGGTTGGGTTGGGAGTTGTTTTTAACCCATAGGGAAGGCATAGTGTGAGAATAGAAGGCTCTCATTAGTGTGTGGTAGAGATTTTAAGACTAGAGGGGTCCATGACTTTGGGTGAGATCACGGTCATGGGCGGGGTTAGCTCAAGAGGTCTAGTTTTGGTGAGGATAGATTTTAGCTCATGTTTAGATGCCTTTAACAGTGTCATGGTTTGATGGGCTATGGTCATTCGATTAGCATCGAGGGTTTTGATCAGTCATCTATGGAGTCTTATGCTTGTTGTGATTAATCTATTTTTACTATTGTTTGGGGCTTCACACAATTTTTTGGTTTTGGCTTTTTACCTTTGTTGTGATTAGTTGTAGGTGTTAGAGTTTTTCCCCTATTTGGAATTTCATTAACCATGGTTCTTTCTTGGTGAATAGGTAAGTGTGGTGTTCACCTTCTTCTTCCCAATATTTTCTAATATTCATCTTTTATCTATATAGCTTACGTCCCTTTAACCCTTAATAACTATCTTTAAAAAAAACACACACACACATAATACTTCAATGGATGTCATTAGCCAATAAATATCAATAAATTATGTGTTTAAGATCATCAATTGATTGTTTTTACCAAAGATTGTTTATGAAACTCAAATTTTATTTGAAGAGGTAAGAATCATTTGTGACAACCTGATGACAATTTCGAAGGGCACTGAAGAAGAAAAGGAAAAAAAATGTATAACATTGAGTGATTTTCATAAGGCTTAGAGTAAAATTGAATGGGTTTTAATTCCTCCAAGAAAATGATGAAAAAATTTAACAAGGGTGACAAACTTATGAGCGTTGTGATAATTCTATTCAAGGTGTCTTATCAAGTGAAAATTAATGTAGGGTTATGATTTGTTTGAACTTCAAATATCCATTATAGAAGGACATCATTTAGACCCATCACTATTTGTCTTAGTTTCATAAGTTATTCACTCTCTTGAGAGACAAAGAGTTTGAGACACTTGTTTAAGGTCTTATGCTACCAAATGATAAATAATTTCTTGAAGTTTGGTTTTTTTATGACACTACTACTCTTTTCTATCCTCAAATAATAAAACATGGAAAGATTAAAAAATAAAATAGAGATCTACTACAATGCTTATGGATCTAAAATTTCTTGTGTGTTTGTAGTCTTTTTCTCCATCAGAAAAGCATGTGTTGGTAAAGGCAAAGGAGTGGTCTAGAGCACCAAGGTTGTTGTTCTTAAATGATTGAACCTCCATTTTTAAATATAACTAGAGTAAAAGAAAACCCCAATAGATTTATAGTCTATATTTTAATTTATCATTCTATTGTTACATGTTTGACCTTTGTACAAGTCTTGTTCACCTCACAAGTAGCAAAGTTGTGTGTATAATTTGAAGGTAGATTTAGTGGATATTTTATAGCCGATCGACAACCTTAATGTGGCTATGATTGAGGATTTTAGGGTGGGAAAAACATTTCCATGTTTAGATGGTATTTTTATTTTTTTTCCCCTCTTCATATTATGAAGTTATGGAGTGCAAAATTACTCATGATGAAATGTTGTTTAACTTGGTCATGAGTATATCACTAGCTGATCTTAGTACTCCAAATTCTAAGGATTCATCCCCCACATGATATTATCATGTTTCCCCTACATTATATTATCATGTTAGAGATTATGTTTATAAATTAGGTATTTTATTGGTCACATCCCTTAAAAGACCCTAGATTCAATATAACTGGGAGAACTCAGGGTTAAGTTGACATGTGCATAACATGATTAATGATTTTTTTCTAATCATTTGAAAACCCTAACAAATGTGGTATTGATTTTAACAATGGGCCTCCCTTGGGTATGCTATGGATTCTAAGATAATATTTTGTGTTGTGAATGTTATCCATTGGAATTATTATATTATTTATTTTGATTTTTTTTGTATTTATTATATATTTTATGACACTTTTATTAGTTATGGAGTTATATTTGGAGGAAATGTCAATCAAGAAGGCATGAAATTTGGTCATGAAGTTGTATCATTAGGTAAATTCAATATCTTTTTCATCCAATAATGTTTTCCTTAAAGTCTTTAACTAGGTTTAACTCCCTAGCCTTCCCATCCCACACTAGGCTTTTCTTGACCAACTTGTTGAACCCATTGATCTTGTGGTTTGCATAGAGTAGGATAAGTACTTATCTACTCACCAATAAAATAGACTTGTGTGCAAATTTACCTTTTGAAACATCTTAAATAATACATCAATATTCAAGTGGTTGATGCTCATTTATTCCAAATTAAGGATCATATATATGAATTTAATCGATTACACTTGCTTTTGGTGACGGTCGTCCCAACATAAAATAAAAGGTCACACTTTCATGACCCAACCAAAATCTAAGTGAATTTCCAAAGGCAAATAGATGAAGGCAAGCAAAGAATAAGGTTGGAGTATGATCATTTTGAAACAAAAGTACAAAATGAGACTTCACATAACCCTAAAGGAGTGTTTACCTTTATAGCAATGTCAATGACATAACTGTGTATGTTGGTTGTTGTGCAACCCTTGCAAAACTCTCAATGAATTAAAAGAAAATTTAGAAATCATTTTTTTTCCTAAATTTATTCTCAAGTTTCATAATCATTTATGGAAACAAATTCCCCTGAATACCCCTCCATGGGTCTTATGAGAGGTTATTTACCCTTAAACATTCCTCATTTCAACACTCTTGAAACCCTTCTCATGATGGTGAGGGAGGGGAGAGACCATGAGGGAAGTAAAGACCCTTAGAAATTAGGGACTTTTTAATTCAAAACATAAATCAATACTTGATATGAGTAACAATTTTTCCATACGTAATGGCTTGTACAAGATGATGATGATTATTTTCCTATAACCAATGACTATACTATCATTAATTATCTACCTAGGGTCTAAATGAGTTGACACATGGTACTATATTAGATCTAATTTTTAACAACCCAATGCATTAAATATATTATGCTTGTAAGACATGAAGGTTAGTGACTTTTGATTCAAATAAGTGCACATCTCACTTGCATGGGTAATTCTCTATGTGGAAGGATTCTCTATTAGAATCATTAACATATATCCTTCAAATGACATTTTTGAGTAATCCATATTTTTTAGATAGCTAACAAAAGAATTACTTGATACCCACTAGTTTTTTTGTGTAAATTATAATGTGTAGTCCCCTAACAATAAAGTGGGAATCTTTCTCATGAATTGATGTATTTGTTAAAGGAAAACATGGTATTTCCCCATTAGCATGGTGGAGTCACTTAAGGATAAATAGGATGTCTTCCTCATGAATTGATGTGTTGATAAATGGGAAGCATGGTATTTTCTCATAAATAAGTGGGGTAAGATAGACCTTTATTCTATGGACTAGTTTGATTACTCTCAGCCTTGGTTCAAATGGTATAACCTCCATAGGGGCATTAATAGAGTCTTCAATAGACTTTACAGGGCCATGATCTCAAAACATGCTTATTTTTATTTCTCCCATGGTTTTGAGTAGCATATAAGAGTTGTCTCATATATTGTATTTCACATCACTTTCGGATACAATTCTGCATTATTTTTGGAATAACTTTGCCAAAAGAAATAATATATAATTCTATATGAACATTTTTTTCTCAAGCATGTTGATTTTTTTAGCTCATAGATATGGTTTGGAAATTTTGTCATTGCTCGCAAGGATCCATGATCTCAACTTGGATCTAATGTTCTAGCTTTAAATTTTAGATGTCTCCATTATACCTAATTTAGGTAATTAATGCATGTAAGACACTTCATGTTAAAACATAAAATAAAATAAGTTGTAGTATCAAAATTATTATGAATATGTTCCAAACATCCTCAAAATGGTGAAGTCAATAATTTTTAACTCTTGAATTTAAGGGGATTATCATAGATGATGAAACTATGAATTTGCATAAGTTATAGTTGCATAACTACCTCATTCGGTGCATAACTACTAGTATCTTCATATGGAAATTGTGCAACCAACCATGTGGGTGCATAAACAAAAGTATTTTTTAAGAGGTAATTATATAACTATTGCAGCAATTTCATAACCTCAACTATGCTTATTGTGATAGTCTTTCCATCATATAAAATAAGGGAATGGGAATGGTTGCAGAAGTTTCCTCTTCCTTATGATGGTTTATTTCATATTTTTGGTGGTTTCCAAGGTGAGAGGGTAGAACCATAAAATTTATTGAAGGTGAAGGACATAAAAAACACATTGAAAAGTCTTAAAGTTGGATTCACTTTGTAGTTTTCAAGTTAGTGTCTTTGTTCTCATTATCTCTTTGTTCTTAGTTGTATATGGTTATTTTATATGTGTTTGGAGTTATTTAAAGTGTCTAATAAGTAAAATATCAATCTTGTGTGCAATATTTAGATAGGTTTATAATGAAAATTCTATCCATGAAGTCCATATTTGGTAGTAACTTATAAATTTCTTGAATTATGCAGTGGAAGGGAAGTGCAATTGCCTCACCCATAGGAGTTTTTCCTCCACCAAGTTTTTCCAAGTTAATTATTATGTTATTACATTATTTTTTTCATTTTCATTCTTCATGTTATGTTTATAAATCTATACATTTCATTTTTACCACCTATTTATCTTTGTTTTAACATTACAAATGGTCTACCATAGTCTTTCAATCATTTATTGAGCTAGGATTATAGGATCATTTTTATTGAAGCTGAATGTGGAATATCCACTCAATATATGGATCATATTAGCATCATAATTAGTTTAATATCATATTTAGTCAATTTATATGTCTATATGTACATTTAAATATGTTCCCATCATTATAAAAAGTATGGCTAGTGATTAAGATATCCTATTTCCCTTTGAAGAAGACATTTCTACAAGGAAGTGGAAGTAATATATCAAAATTATGACTCGTTTTGATGGAGAATATGTTTATACAATATAAGAGTGATTTCACAAGCTTGAATAAGGAGTATCTAGCATCTATCTTTCTATGTGTAAGCTTGATCGATTGAATTCCATCATAGGGATTTTTGTGGATAAGCTTGTTCTTTCTATGGAGACACTAAAATAAAATAAGGAAGATGCTTCTGAGAATGAGGTGGAAGAACAACCTCATTCCAACTAAGCTCCACTTCCATTCAATGGTAAGGAAAACATAGAAATTCAAAAATGTAATTGAGAGGTGAGTGGGGAGAGTTAGATCATTGGCTATCACAATTAGAGGTATATTTAAGTCTATATTAGATTAAGATCCTAAAAAATCATTTTGTAAGGATAAAATTATCTAGCCATGCTTTAACTTGGTTTAAAATTTATTTTTGTATCTTGGTTGTTAATAAGCTTCCTATTATTACTGAGTGGGATGATTTTAAGATGTTAATCAATAAACATTTTTATTCTATTTTTATTAGGAAGAGAGGTCCATGTATTGGAAATATCTTAGGCAAAATCAAGGCCAAAGCATGCAGAAGTACACACGTGAGTTCTAAAAGAATTTTTTCTAAATTTATAAAGATATAGTGGATTGTGACATCTTGATGAAGTATGTTGGTGGATGTCATAGCCATTTGAGGAGAATTATCCTACTATCCAAGCCTATGGATGTATATGAGGCTTAGTCTCAAGCTCACTACTTAAATATGGATAGGAAGAAGGCTTTATATACCACTCAAAGCACTCCAAGAAAAGAAGGAGATTTTAATCACAAGTGGAAACATAAACAAGAAGCTAAGTGTAATTATATATCTATTTATAAAAATGATACTAAAATGAATTTTGGGCATTGCGATGTTGATAATCATTTTAGGAAAATTGTTGGAAGCTACATCTGTAACTATTGTCATTCATGAAAAATAATAAGAAGAAGGATATACCTTCTCTCAAAGGTGAATAAATTAGTTATAGCTCTAATGTGGATGATATTTTGTGTTTTATCCCCATCAATAGAGAGGTGTATTTGAGTAGTAATAGTGCTAAAGATATTGAACATTCTAATCATTTCCATTTTATAACACAGATTAATAAAATAAAAGTGGATGTTATTTTTTGCCAAGAAAATGTGACAAGAAATGAGTTAGTAGAGAAATTTAAGATATAGACTTATAATAATCTAATCCCATATGTTTTGGGTTAGGCAAAGAAAGGTGTAGACATCAAGGTGACCACGAAATGTAAAGTTAAGTTTGGTTTTAATGCACATTTCATTCATGAAGTTATAGTGGTTGGTGTTCCTCTTGATGTGTGTTGTGTCTTGTTCGGAAGATCATATTTGTATATATAGGTTTCTTTCTTCATGAAGAGAGAAAATACATAAAATTTGGTAAAGGATGGTAAGAGCTACATAATTTTAGACTAAAAAGGTGATTCTAAAATATATTTGGTAAGTGCCTCTTTTATTCACAGAATATTTTCAAACTTTATCAATTACTGATGCTTGCTATCTTACAAGAACCTATTGAGTCTCAATCTCTCTAAGTGCACACCTTAAAGGGTACACTGAGAAGGGGGTGGGAATACCATTAGTGTTTCACAATATCGGTATCCCTCATTTCCACTTACTATCTACAAAACCATCTCCTAAAAACATTCCCCTAAGATTTACCTCCTGTTTTACACCCTCCTCTACTCATTTAACACCTCCATTAGCCCTTTCCTAACCTAAAACCCTTTTTGATGCTATACATTACACATTTGTCCCCATCAACCTTGTACTCTAATTTATAAAACTTATTAGGGTCTTGGTCAGTCCCTTACCGACCTAGTCTGTGACCTAATTTATTTTTGTCAATAATGATACTAGGTTGACTAAGTCAGCCTAAATGTTTGGAAAGGATCAAACTTAGATCTACCTATATAAACACATCCATTTCATCATTACTAGAAGAAGAGAAGAAGAAGAGGTATATATTGTACATTTTCTTATCCACCATTCTAGTTGAGAAGTATAGCTTGGCATTTCATACTTTATTTTGAAATATGGATCTTGTCTTGTGGAGAAGTCTTATGGATGAATTGATAGGTTTGTAGTCTAGAGCTGATTTATCCTTATCATCCTTTCATACCACAATAACCTCTTATAAATAACCTTGGCCAAGGGAGAGATTGAGGATCAGTGGGTTCATATTCAAAGGTAAGTATTCCTAACTTTGTTCCTCTTTTTTAAGAGTAGATAGATATGCATTTACACTTCTCTCCCATGCATCAAGATTATAAATACATTGGATTGAGTATGTATCTTATATGCATGTTTAATTTTCATGTTTATTACCCCCACTTTATGCCACAAGCCTTTTTGAGTACTAGATTAGACTTTTAATTTTCTTGTTACTAGTTTAGTGAATATGAAAACATAGGACCTAGTTAGGTTTATTGCATAGTTTTGCTTGATTGGAGGCTTTGGAACCCTCCCTAGTGATATGATTATGGTAAAATATCCCTTGGTTAGGTATAATAGATCCATCTTAGTCATGACCCTG
The DNA here is from genome assembly GCA_037957365.1 of Torreya grandis. Taxonomy (NCBI): domain Eukaryota; kingdom Viridiplantae; phylum Streptophyta; class Pinopsida; order Cupressales; family Taxaceae; genus Torreya; species Torreya grandis. The sequence continues at coordinate 2,574,758 of JARHVA010002386.1, read as the reverse complement.
AATATCTAATGTATCCATGATCGGAAGTGTAAATGGGATTTATCTTCTTCAAGATAGGATTGATTTATAGATCTTCTACATTTACCATTGAATATAGATTGAACTGAATATGTTTCATTCTTCATATTGTACCTCCATATCAAAATATCCAGTCTTACTAAATAGTAAATACTTTTACACTCTAGAATTTTTTAATTTTTAAAAAATATCTATTTTCTTAATAGTTACAACTACATATTGATAATTATTTTAAAGGACTAGGCAATGGAGGAAAAGGTAGTATATTTTAAACCTTTGATTTAATTGATCATATTCAAAGAGATCCTTCTAGTAACAATGTAAGAAACTTTATCTAAGGAAATCAATGTCAAATAGAAATAATAACTACATTTATAATAAATAATTTTAAGAATGTCATTATATGATTTATATGTCATCCTATTATAGAGATAAAAATTTGATACCTTCACCATTCTAAGGATGTCTAAATCATATTCGTACTGATTCTACCACTGCAATTTATCTAAACTTATGTTTTAAGTTCAAACTTCTTACAAGCATAAATTATCTAAATTAAGTATAGTGGAAACATCTAGCAAGTATAACTAGAACATTAGATCTAATTTTCAATCATGGAGCCTTGTAAGCAAGGAAAAAAGTTCAAAACCATAGCTATGAGCTAAAACATATCAACATGCTTAAGGAAAAAATGTTCATACAAAACTAAGCATGTAAAGGTTTTGGCAAAGTTGTTACAAAAATAATGCAAGTGTATTATAAAATGATCTATTATTACAACCTATAAGATAACTTACATGATAGTCTAAATCATGGGAAAAGTGAAATAATCATGTCTTGAGAGCATGGCCCTATCAAGTCTATTGGAGAGTCTATTATAACCTGTTTTGTTATTTTTAGGAGATTATATGTTTAATTCCTAAATAATAAATGGGTTTGAGTAGATAAAATCAATAAATAATATGCAATAATTAAGCCACTAATTTTGTGTAAATAATTAGCATTTTTATCTTTTCTAAAAGTAGTAATAAGTGAGAGAAAATATAACTTAGCTTATTCTAGGGTATTACGACTGACACTGAGTCTGATACCAGAGGAACAAGATTGGGACACTATCACAAATTGAGATTTAGAGTTTATTCCTATTAGTGTAGGTTTTTATTTTTCCCTATTTTTTAATTAGATAAATTGTATTTCTTGTGCATAAATGGAGTTTTCCTACATTTGTGGGATAGGCTAGCTTATGTGGAGATGTGTGTCATAGATGTGTCATAGGTGTCATAAGAATGTCATAAGAAACTCCCTTGATGGGAGTTACTTCTCTATTCTTAGCACCTTGTCACCACCTTTCATGGAGGAGTTACAGTCTATTCTTGGGGTGCCTTGTCCACCTTTTGTGGAGGAGTTACTTACATACTCTCCTATATGTATTCCTCACTTTGGCCATCTCATGTTAATCAGATTTTAGTTTTCTCTATTTTGTCTTGTACAATTTAGCTTCTTGTAAAATTTCAAATTACTTTAGCATCAATGTGGTCTGCACTTGCTTCATCTTGTGTGATCACATCTCTATTGCATTCGCATTATCTGGATTCTGGCAACAACTCCGATATGGTATCAGAGCCACTCTAGTAATCGTGTGTCTGGTTATGCTATTTTAAAATTCTTTCTTTTCTTTCTTAGTATTTTTTTTGTTGCTTAACTCTGTTGTTTTGGTAGAGTTTTTTGAAAACTCATGCAAATCCATACGAAAACTTGTTCAAAAAAATTGCTTCTGAGTTAGAATTTGCCAAGACATCTTGTCTAGATCTGTTGTGGCTTTAGCAAAGGTAGTAGAATTCCTTTTCTTTTGATCATTCTGTAGGAAAAGATAGATCTATGCAATCTATTTTTTGTTCTTAGATGCCACCTTCAAGTGTGGGGATTCTTGTAGAATGAGGTGTGCGACTCCATCTTGAGGAAAGAGGTGAGGCTGCCCAATTCAAGCGCTGCCCAATTCAAGCACTGCCGTGATGTTTTAGGCACTGTTGCCACAGTGGCAGCAGTCAGCTGACTCACCTTTGACCTTGAAACAGTAACAATGCCATCAAATAGCCATCAGACCTTGCATCAGCTGAGGTTGCTTGTTTGCCACATCCAACATCTATTTTTTTTAAATGGTGCTCCATTTTCTCTTGGTTTCCAATGCCCCATTTGGTGGGCCCACCCTCTCTTACTGACTGTTAAATCTAATTTTAATAATTTTTTGATTTAAAATCAAATATGAATTTAGCAATAAAAAAAGCAGTTTAGAGTTTTTTTTTTTTTTTTTTTTAACTTGTATCTTCAACCCACAAAGACGAAGGGTGAGGCCCGAGTTGGCAAGTGGCCAATTCCCCCTCACATAAACCTCTTTTGGATTCCTCACTCTGTGTTGAATCTAAAGAGTGGTTGGAAGGCCACTTTCTCTCTCAAAATAAGCATTTTTTTAATGTTTTAGTGCTTTTTTTGCAAAAACACTGGTTTACGAGAAAATTGAACCTTTAATATCTTACAAATACTAGCTCAGATTTGGGTGCCATTTTTTGCAAAAGTGTTTTTAATTCAATTATAAACAGTGTAGGCTTGTTATTTGTCAAAAATGCACTAGTTTATAAAGTGCCCAAAATTTGGGTCTCTCAAGACGCATTTTCTGTTGAGTCTCATGTCCTGTTTGCTTAAGTCTTGCACTAATTTCTCTAAGATGCATTCTCAACTAAGCCTGATGTCTTTTGAGTGTACACTTGCATATTTTTTGGGGGCTCAATATTTTTGGGGGGTGTGATTGCTTTTCACAACTTGCAAATCTTTGCTTTCATTATCCTTTCTGCATAAATTCACAACTTGCAATCAACACAAATTCACCTAAATTTAACTTAAAATGGATTATTTTCAAATTAAACCCCTAACACCCTTCAACTATCATGAATGGAAAGTTAAAATATCAATCATTTTTAGAAGTAAAGGGTTGTATAGGATCACCATGGGTACTGAAGTAGAACCCAACACTAATGCTGAAAAGGTCAAGTGGTACAACCGTAGTGATGAAGCCTATGGATTACTGAGCTTGTCTGTGTCTCTAGAAATTCTCTTCCATTTAGAATCCTCCAAGACTCCCAATGACATATGAGACACCTTAGAAAACTTATTTGGGAAGCTTGATGAGATGAGAGGTCATGAGCTCGAAAACGAACTCATAAGTCTAAGTCTTAGCAACTTTGACACCCTACAAGACTTCTTCACTAAGTTTAAGGCCCTTAAATTACAATTGAAAGAATTCAGGATAGAGAAGAAAGATGATCAACTCATCCTTTCTATTCTCACAAAGTTAGGTCCAAGCTATTCAGTCTTTGTCTCCACTTTCCATGCCACAAAAAGTGCCCTTGGCACTACATGGAAAATGCCTTCTTTGGATTCATTCATTGTCGACTTGACTAGGGAGAAAGATAAGCTAATTCAAATGGGCAAAATGAAGTATACTCAACCCCAAGCTTTGATAGTTGGAAATGATAAAGATAAGACTTCAACAAAGGATAAGAAGAAAAAGAACAAGGACCAGGAGAAGAAGAAAGAAAACAACAATCCTGCCAAAAACAACACTGTGTCTTCATCCTCCAAACCTAAGAAGGAGAAGGTTAAGTGTGCCTATTGTAAAAAGATAGGGCATGATGAACACAAATGCATGAAGAAATAAATAGATCACCTAACTCATCTTTTAGAGAAGCACAACATAGGTGTTCCTAAGTCCATCAAGCATAATTCATCTACCCAAGATTCTACCAAGGCAAAAGGCAAGGGTAAGGAGAAAGAAAAGGGCAAGGCCCTTGTAGCTACTACAGCTTCTACATCATCATGGGTCATTGATTCAAGTGCTTCTCACCACATGGGCTCTTCACTAGTTGATTTTTCATCTTTAGAGCCTTGTAGCATGACTTCAATTAGTTTGGGTGATGACACATTAATTTTTATTACAGGGAAAGGGTCAGTTGAAATGGAAGGATGAAAATTCAATATTGTTTTAAGTGTTCCTTATCTTTCAACCAATTTCCTATCGGTGTACCAAATCACTCACATTGGTCAGGGCATGAGAGTTGAGTTTTTACTAGATTCAATGGGTATCAGGGAGTTACATAGTGATACTACAGTGCCAGTGGGTAGGGCAGATCACCAAGCAAGATTATACACTTTCTCACATTTTGCACCAAATTCTTCTCCAATAGCATTGCTGACTCATTCAGATGAAGTTAGAAAATTATGGCATGAGTGGTTTAGCCACCTTAACTACCACTACCTTGAACAACTTTGCAAAAATGACATGGTCATTAGCTTGCCTCGTATCCAATTCTCAAAAGGACTTTGCGAGGGGTGCTCCCTTGGGAAGCATCCCGAAGCAAAATTTGACAAAGGCAAAGCTTAGAGGGATTCACAACCTTTGGATTTAGTCCACAGTGATGTATCAGGACCCTTTCCCAAACCATCTTTCACAAGGGCCAAGTACATCCTCACTTTCATTGATGATTTTTCTAGGTACACTTGGATATATTTTCTCAAACAAAAGTCTGAAGTGTTTGAAATTTTTCTAGACTTTAAGGCTCTTGTTGAGAAATAGAGTGAGAAATCCATCAAGGTTCTTCGAATTGATAATGGAGGGGAGTATGTCAGCATCAGGTTTGAGTAGTTTTGCACCACAAAGGGTATTGATTTGTAGTGTACAGTCACTTACAGTCCTTCACAGAATGAGGTTGTAGAACACAAAAATAGGTTCTTGAAAGAGATGGGTAGATATATGATTCACTCCAAATCCTTAGCACCACAGTACTGGGCCAAAGCCATCAATTATGCTTGCTACATTTAAAATAGGGTTCCTCACAAAGCTTTGAAAGGTATAACACCCTTTGAAGCTTGGCATAAAAGGAAACCTGATGTTGAGCACCTTAGGGTTTTTGGTTTCCTAGCCATGGCCTAAATTTTGAAGAAGAAACACAAAGCTATGGAATGACAGTCCAAGCCTTGCATCTTTGTACGATATCCAAATGGTATTAATGGGTATCACATTTTAGATCCAGTCACTCATGATTTGTTCATTAAAAGCAGTGTCCACTTTCAGGAGAGTCTTAGAGACTCAACACTAGGCACTTCTTCTCCCTCATCGGATCTACTTCTTCATGATGATTCCTCATCAGATTTAGATCAACCACAACAGGTTATTAAGCTAGAGACATCTTCTTCTTCTTTGAGTTCAGATAGTGAGGACAGTGATGTAGAGTCATCCACCTCTAGTTAGTTAGAGGATGAGGAGTTAGCACCTGACTTGCCCATTTTTAGGCCACTTAGGGCCAGACAGACACTTGAGAGTGTTGGCACTTGGACAGGAGATCCTGTAGATGATAGATGCATGAGGGGGGATTTTCAAAGAGATCCACATGCCTTCTTTTCTTTAGTTTTAGATCCATAGACTTTTTGAGAGGCATTAGGGGTACCTAAGTGGGATAGTGTTATGGAGGAAGAACATTCTTCCTTAATCAAAAATCACACTTGGGATTTGACTTCACTTCCTAAGGGAATAAAGATGGTTTGATGTAGGTGGATATATCAAACCAAGTTTGTAGTAGATGGGTCAGTTGATAAGTATAAGGTGTGATTGGTCACCAAGGGTTTCTCACAAGTGGCAGGCATTGACTACTCAGAGACCTTGTACCTGTTGCAAAGATGACTTCTATCCGACTCACCTTGGCTATTACCGCAGCACATGGTTGGGATGTGCATCAAATGGATGTGAAGAGTGCCTTTCTTCACAGACACCTAGAGGAGGAGATCTACATGGAGTAGCCGCCAAGATTTGTTCAGGATTCTTCCTTAGTATGTAGACTTAGGAAATCTATCTATGGCCTCAAATAGGCCCCTCGAGCTTGGTATGCCAAGATGGATTCCTTCTTTCTCATAGTGGGTTTCACTAGGTTCCATTCTGATCCCAATGTCTACTTCTTATGATAGGATGATTTGCTCTTAATTTTGGTTCTATATGTTGATGACCTTTTGATCACCGAGAGTTCTTCATCAGCTATTGCAGCAGTGAAGGCATCTCTTCAGGATATATTTGACATGACAAACTTGGGTTTGTTGCACTACATCCTTGGCATCAAGATCTCACAATTAGATTCAGGGATTTCTCTTGCACAGCCTAAGTATGCTCTTGACTTATTGGCTCGGTATCACATGGCTGATTGCAAACCATCTCTGACTCCCTTTCTATCAGGAGTCAAGCTTGAGGTTGATTGTTCTTCACCATTGGTTGATGCCACTCGATATCGACAACTTGTTGGTAGTCTCATCTACTTGACTCACACCAGGCCTGACATATCATATACAGTGGGACTTGTCTCTAGATTCATGCAGGAACCTCATGAGCTGCATTGGAAAGAAGCTAAGAGGATATTGCATTACATATAGGGTTCACATAGATACGTGAGTCATTATAGATTTGGCATAGAGGTTGACTTGGTTGGATATATAGATTCAGACTGAGCTGGTGATTCACAGACTCACAAGTCCACTTTTGGTTATAGTTTCTCTCTAGGTTTTAGTCCTATCAGTTGGTCTAGCAAGAAGCAAAATGCTATTGATATATCATCCACAAAAATAGAATATAGGGGAGTTGTTAATGCAGCTATTGAGGCTATTTGGATTTAGGGGATTCTTTCTGAGTTTGGCATTCCTATTAGGTAGTCCACCATCATTTACTGTGACAACCAGAGTACCATTCAGATTTGTAGAAATCTAGTTCAGCACTAGTGGACCAAGCACATAGAGATTCACATGCATTTCATTCAGGAGCTTATTCATAGTTAGGTCATTGACTTAATATTTTGCTAGTCTTCAGAGCAAGTTGCAGACATCTTCACCAAACCTTTCACTGAAGCAAGTTCATTCATCTACGAGCTCTTCTTGGGGTACGATCTACATCTATAGCAACATCATCTTTGTGGGGGGTCACTAGCCTCTTCTTCTTTTATATCTCTCTTTTAGGGGGGGATTTTTTTTCCTACGAGTTTTCTCCTTTTCTCTATCTTATGGGATATTTCATTTGTACATGGGTACCTCATTAGGCCTAGTTGTTGGGACCCATTTTATATTTCCACACTGCCCATCTAAGCTATGCTTATGGGGGGGTATTAGTGTAAGTTTTTATTTTTCCCTATTTTTTAATTAGGGAAATTGTATTTCTTGTGCATACATGGAGTTTTCCTACATTTTTGGGATAGGCTAGTTTATGTGGAGGTGTGTGTCATAGATGTGTCATAGGTGTCATAATAATGGCATAAGAAACTCCCTTGATGGGATTTATTTCTCTATTTTTAGCACCTTGTCACCACCTTTCATGGAGGAGTTACAGTCTATTCTTGGGGTGCCTTGTCCACCTTTTGTGGAGTTACTTACATACTCTCCTATATATATTCCTCACTTTGGCCATCTCATGTTAATTAGATTTTAATTTTCTCCATTTTGTCTCATGCAATTTAGCTTCTTGTATAATTTCTAATTGCTTTAGCATCTATGTGGTGTGCCCTTGCTTCATCTCATGTGATCACATCTCCATTACATTCACATTATCTAGATTCTGGTAACAACTCTAATAGTTTCTTGATTGGAAAGGACCCATGAAAATAGGACACCTTACTGTCTAGCACTATAGTCCTAGTCTTGCCGTTATTGTCCAAACAACTCATAAAGATATGATTTTTAGGGTTTTATTCGTAGCATCTATGTGAGCCTATGTACCAAATTTTAGATCCCTGTTGTCAATGGAACTCCCTATATATTTGATTATTCATGTGCATTTGTCTTCTATGAAATTAAATGAAACTTTGGAAAATAGAAAAAATGGGTTAATGTGTAAAGGATACATTGGATGCACTTCACACCTCGTATGTGGGCATGTTGCCTACATACCAATACTCTGAGGAGGGATCCAGTTATATGTAGTTATCCCATTAAAATGTATGGTGTAATAGTGATAAAAATGTAAGTAAATGCAAAACTAAGTGTACTTAGAGTGATTAGGGATTGGTATGAGGGTTTGAATAATCTTGAAATATTTTTGGATGGTTGTATGCAAATAATAGGGATAAGTGCTTGAGTGATATTTCTAGTATTCTTTCTTCTCTCTTATAAATGAGTTCCAACCCTTATAAATGGACTTTGAATGGGCTTCATTAGAGGATTTAATGATCATAGGTTAAATTAATTGATTTTAGGTTGACATAAATTAGGATAAGGATTCAGGAAAATATGACTATTAGAACCTGTTTTGCACTTAGACAATAGTGCTAAAAATTGGACACCCTATGTTTCAGCACTCCTATCCAACTTAGGGATTATTGTCCATAAGAAATGAGACATGTGGGGATGGATTTGGGCCTAAGATATATACTTATTTTTTCAAGGGTTAAGTTTGGAAGGCTATGGATGACTGGGAATTAGTGAAAGAAGAACCTAAAAAGGTTGTGCAAGCAAGTAGGAGGACCTATAGATTAGGTGTCATTAGCTATACTCAAGTAACCAAATTTCATATTTTATATTACTACATTCCCCCCCTTTATTCTAGTGATGCAACAAAGTGAAATACTATGATAAAGGAAAAAAATAAAATAAATCATACCTAAACTTACTTGTGAAGGTGAGGCTCACAAAGATGTATGATGTTGGATATGCATAGAGAGAAAACAATGTGAAGTGTGAATCTTTGATAAAAACATGTAGTAGATCAGTTCTTACTAGATAAACTATATCTAAAATAAGAACATAAAAAAATTGGGTAAGAGAGAGAGGAAGAGAAAGGAATGAATACACCTCATTGGGTATGCGAACCAATACAAAACTTGTTGTGATGTTGGGTATGTGGTGTATCAAAAGTTATATCATGAATAGAGATGAGTGCTCAATTCCATAGAAGGTGGCTCAGGAATGCAAAGGTAGGCTATTTTAACTCCATCATCACCTACTAAGTGAAGCTAATGAATCATGTGTGTATCAATTGATGTTTGGACTATGTGTCCAATCCCTCTGAATAGGTGGCTCAAGAATACAAAGGCTAGCTAGAACTTTGGCTCCATCATTGCCCCCATAAAGTTAAGCTATAAAGTGATACCAGTATAGAATAGATGTCATATGAAATGTATCCTAAAGCCCATGAATGTACATTAATTTGATAATGTTGGCATGGATAGTCAAATATATGCTAGAAACTAGGCCACTCTTGACCATTTTGAAAGATGGAGACTAAGATTGTATGATAGCCACTCCAAAACTGGTACAATAGGCTTATATGGAAGCCAAAATGGGTACTTAAGAAGTTAAGCTTGTATGAAAGCCAAAATTGAAAAATGATTCTAACCACCTGAAGATTGAGTAAGGCATGCAACTATTGAGAAATTCTTGGAAGATAAACTAAACTTGAAAAAAGGAGAGGACCAATGTGCCATGCACATTGCCTCTGATAACTAGTGTCTAGAACATGGATTCTGATCTAGAAGTTATATTAACTACCTAATCTAAAATTGGAAGTGAGATCCATCATGTCATGCATGATGCACCCTATATTTAGATTATCTGAGAAAAAATTGTATTGACAAAACTTTGACTAAACTCACCTTTCTATCTATTTCTAGCAAAACTAATTTTTCTACTATCTAGATAAGAGCATCAAAAATAAGACACCCTGATATCTAGTGTTGTTGTCCAAGGCTAAATCTGATGACTATTTTGGATTTTTTGCTACCTACCTAGTTTGTTTTGCCTACCTTGATGTCTAGATTCTATTCTGAGTGTTCTAAAAATTGATATTTTGACCACTAAGAGCTCTTATCTCTATGACAAAACCCTTATTTGTTTCCCCCTCTTTTGAGGGTAGGAATAAGTATCATAAAACTACTTCCCTTAGAAGAAGAATCCATACAAGTGTGTTAATATGGAAATATACATGATATAGCAATGATAATCAACAAGATAAGTCGATATATAGTAATATTTATATTGAGAGATTATTAAATCAATAGGGGTATGCCTAGATAGATATAACAATGTAAAAGCATGTGCAATGTACTAAACTAGAATCATAAGTATTAGTTATTAATCATTAGTTTTCAAGGAGTGATGTAGAATGATGTCCATCATGGCATCTAAAAATGCCAAGAAAATGCATGATATGAATCATGGCATTGCAATAATTGAAAAAGAAATCAAGAAACAAACACATGGAGCTAGAAGAAAGAAGCATACAAGAGTGGCCAAGGGGCCAAGCAAACAAGGGACATGGGCACATGTCACTCAAACTTGAAAACAAGCATTTAAGGCATGTTCAAATCCCACATACACATACAATAAAAACAAGCAAGATTGGCATAAGGGCCACATGCACATATAAGATTATAAGCAAAGGGCATTGGAAAATATCCAAGGGTACACATGTATGAATAAAATCAAAGGAAATTTTAAATGTCTTAAAGCACACATAAGAGACAAGCAATAACTAGAAATGCAATCCAACAAGCTATGCTAATTAATAAGAGAAAGCATATAATAACTAGAAAGATAGAATTACATCTAACTAATCAAAGCAAGAGTAAAAGTATGCAAGACAAGTTAGTATAAGACTAAGTATATGTTAAATAGATATACAAGTGTTAAATACTAGTGACATGTTTATATAGTAATCTATGTAATCTAGTAATTAATGTACAACATGATAACTTGGAGTGTATAGTGTAGGAATGACATAACCTGGATGGCGTATTCATGTAGAAGATGCCCCCAGTAGGTATGTATATCGATGTGTGTCTCAAATGTAGAAGTAGGATGCACCCTCAATGGGTAGAGTGAAGTAGTCAAGGATCTATATGTCACTATACACACTTAGAAGATCAAGTGAAGCATGGTAATGTAGATAAATTGAAAAACAATAGCATGAAATAATAAATGTAAGTCCTAACATAGTAATAGCAATGTAAAGTATGGATGATGTATATAATCAAAATGTTTTTGTGTTTTTGGATATATTTGAATTATTTTGAATTTTTAAATTTTATATTATTTTTGTATTTTTAAAATAAGCTATGTATACGAAAACTAATAATAAATGATATTAACTGATGAGTCTTGGTTGAGACTCCCTGTCATGGCATCCTGTATTGAACAAAGGTATCATGCATGATCATGAAGCATGATGGAAAGGCTAAGACTATGATTTTAAAATCTATGTAGGTTGTAAACGTTTTAAAATATCTAAAGTAAAAATTGATTGTGGAGTCCCTCTATAACTCTAAGAAGTGGATGTAGTTGTAGAGCTCTTAGGGACCCATCTGAAAGTAGGAGAAGCTCTCTGAACATGTCCTCTATGTGTAGATGTAGGAGATCTCAATGACACTACTCTGGGTATGAATATTGTAGCTAGAATTTATCTAGAGTTCCAAAGTGGTGGAGGTTTATGAATCCTTTGTACTGGCGATGGATGCCTCAACTATGTTTGAATCTGTATTGAGGAAAGAACTATAACTGGTGGGGAAACTAAAATTGGTATAGAAGATGGAACTAGTGATTGCAAAAGAGATGGCTCTAAAGTGGGGAGTGGTAACTCATATGGAACTCAAACAATTGTAATAACCTGATTAGCATGAATGAATTTCATGCATCTATGAACTATAGGTGGTACTACTTAAATTTTTTAAACTCATGGGTGACCAAGGAACATATCAAAAACTCATGCACTGGGAACTATAGTGAAATGTGTGGTCACATATGTTGAACTAGTCTCTAAAAGAAGTACAATCTCACCCAATGAACTCTATATATGACCATTAAATTTGTTGATAACTATATTTGTCAGAGTAATATCTTAATCTAAATAACCCAAATGCTAAAATAATGTAATGGTTCACATGTTGATACTAGAATAATTATCGATGAGAACACTATGAATGGGCTGATTATGAATATGTGTTCTGATATAGAGTGAATTATAATCTAAATTATCCTCAACAATCTCCTGATATGAGAAATATATCAAAGGTTTAGTTGGCATCCTAGACTCACACACACCTATCATACTGCTCAAAGGATGTGATTCAACTGAAGGTGACTGGTATGTAATTGGTGGAGGATGTGCATGGCATATGTGATGAACACCTAATGTGTCCCCTTTCTCTTTCGTAGAATGTTGTGGAAATGGATCTAAGAATATTTTTAAAGATTTATCCTATATTGGCTTAGCTTGTGAAGGCTCCACTAAAGTTTCAAGATCAAGTAGGTTGTCATCTTTAAAGTCATCTATCTTATGTCTCAAACTGATGCATCTATTTGTAGTGTGGCCTGGTGCCCTATGAAAATCATAAAATGCCTGCTAATCATATCCCCATATAAGAGGCTTTGTTGGGTTAACTTCTCAAATAGGAGGGAGAGTAATGATGTTACATTCCAATAACTATTGTAAAAATTTGGCTAGAGAAATTGGTAGATTGGTAAATGTACATCGAGGAAGTGTTGATAAAACTACAAGCTACATTGACTGCTGGTTGATTCTGATTCTTTTTACCATTGAATTTGACCTTGTATGGGACTTTGCTATTACTTTTGTTTGTTTTGTTTGGAATGCTTGTATACTTGATTTTGCCCATTTAATTGAGTTTCACTTCTCTTTCTTTTAATGTATGAAATAATTCAGTGAAGGAAGAGAATATTTTGAACATAATAGATTCATGCAATGATGGTATAAATCTTTATTTGAAGAGATCTTGTAGCTCCTAATCTATTATGTGACTAGTCAACTTAGCCAAGATGGTCTTATATCGAAGCACATAGTCTGTGAGATGCTCATTTGATTTCTATTTTTGTTGTGTAATTTATGCATAAGAAACCTTATCACCAGTGTTGTTACTAAAATGTGCTAGGAACATGTCAGCTAAAGGATTGATTTCATTGACCGAATGATTCAGTAGACTATAAAACCATTGTAAAGCATAATCTTTTAGACTTCATGGAAATAACTTGGTAAGTAGCTAGTCATTTGGTATATAATCCAAGCATGATACATGAAAAGCTCTCAAATGTGTCTCTGGATCACCTTTTCCATCATAAAGACTAAGCTTAAGTTGAACAAAACCTTGTGGTAAGGGTGTAGAAGCAATGTGGCATGCCAATGGTGTATGTAGAAGAGAAAAATAATTCAAAGCCTCTATAGGTCTAGTGGTACCTTTCTCAAGATGTAGTACCTTATATTGAAGAGATCTTATCTCTTTCACAAGGGCTACCACATTAGGAGAGAGGGATGTACTAGTTGTAACTAGTGGCATATTGCCATGTTGGATTGTTATAGGGGGTTGTTGAGACATAGTTACCCCCATAGTGTCATTTTCAAATAGTTGCTTTGTGGTTTGAGAATATTCACTTTTTGTTGTTCTTCTTTTAGAATTATAATTATGTCATCTTGCATATCTAGATGTTAGGTCAAGAGTTCTTGAAGTTCTATTTTATCAGTATCATCAAAACCAATATATTGGGCCATTGTTAAAGTAGAAAAACAACTTGAAATGCGTTTAAATGTTTTGCAATAAATGTTAATAGGCAATGTGCTAGAAAGGGAAAGTATTGAATATAAGAAATGCAAGGTCCTAAAAATAGTGAATTGGAATTTATGGAAAAAGGATACTAAACTGACAAACATGTAAGGTGATACCTCAAGAAGCAAAATAGGAGCTAATACATGCAACTAGGGATTTAAAAAATATATTTTTGCAAAATACTATGAATTTTTCAAATTGAATTTGAACTTCTAAGTTAAATATGCAAGATAAAATTTAGATTTTTATAGAAAAATGTTTGATTTAATTAGACATAGTAGATGCAACTAGGGTTTTGAGAAAAATAATTTTTTGAAAATTACTATGAATTTTTTAGATTTGAAGTGATTTTTTAATTTAATATGCAACTAAAAATTTAGAAAATTATTGGAAAATTACTAAAAAAATACTAGGAGCTAGTTGATGCAACTAGGGTTTGAAATAAATTTATTTTAGATTTTACTACAAAATTTCAAAATTTGAGAATTTTTTTATTTTGATATTCAATAAAAAATTCAAAAACTAATGTGAAAAATTAGCTAGAAATTTACCCTAGGTTCCTAAGATTTTTATGCAAAATTTGAAGTAAGCTAGATTCACCAAATGTCTTTTTATTTTTGGGAATTATATGTTTAATTCTTAAATAATAAATAGGTCTGAGTAGATAAAATAATTAAATAATATGCAATAATTAAGCCACTAATTTAGTGTAAACAAATAGTATTTTTGTCTTTCCTAAAAATAGTAATAAGTGAGAGAAAATATAACTTAGCTTATTTTGGGATATTATAGCTGAGACAAAGTCTGATACTAGAGTAAAATGACTCATACACTTGCAAATTGAGATATGGCATTTGTTTCTTGGTTTGATAGGACAATCAAAAATAAGACACCCTATTTTTTGATGTTGTAGTCATAATCTTGTCATTGTTGTCCAAATTGCTCACAGAGATATGATTTTTTTTAGTTCTATTTGTAATGTCTGTATGATAATGTGTACCAAATTTTATATCTTCATTGTCAATGGAACTCCATATAGATATGATTCTTCATGTTCTTATATTCTATGTAATTAAATGAAACTTTGACAAATAGGAAAAAGGGGTTAGTATGTAAAGGACACACTAGATGCACTTCACACCCCATGTGAGTGCACGATTCCTACATACCAATAATCTAAGGAGGGATTAAGTTATATGTAGTTCCTCCATTGAAATGCTTGGTACAATAGTCTGATGAAAATGTAAGTAAATGTGAAACTATGTATACTTAGAGTGACTAGAGACTAGTATGATGGTTTGAATAAGTTTGAAATATTGTTGGATGGTTTTATGCAGATAATAGGGATAAGTGCTTGAGTGATCTTTCTAGTATTCTTGTTTCTCTCTTATAAATAAGTGTCAACCATTTTAAATAGAATTTGAATGGCATTTTATATGGGATTTAATGATCTTGGGTTAAATGAATTCATGTTAGGCTAACATGAATTAGGATAAGTATTCAAGAAAATATGACCATTAAAACCTATTTTACACTTGGATAATAGCACTAAAAACTAGACACCCTCAGTTTTAGCACTTTTCTCTAACTTGGGTTCTATTGTCTAGAGGGATTAAGACCTAGGGGTATGGATTTGAGCCTAAGAGAGCTATCTAGGTCTACAAGGGTTAAGTCTGGAAGGATATGGATGACTAGGAATTAGTGAAATAAGAGCCTAAAAGGGTTGTGAAAGCAAGTAGGAGGACCTATAGATTGGGTGTCATTAGCCATACTTAAGTAATCAAATTTTACATTTTATATGACTACATAACCCTTGTGAATGTTATACCATTCAAACCTATAGAAAGGATTACAAAGTAATTTAGTCAAGCATTAGTCCATAAATAATGAAACATGCATAAAGAACTAACTAACTAAGCCTATCTATTCCTATGAGAATTACAAAGGATAACAAGAAACAAATGAAAGAAAAAAACACCATTTTACCTTCCCAAATGGATTCAACATGCCCATGTGGCTCAAAAACATGTTCTCCTTGATCAATCATCCTTGTCTTTGTCAAAAATGGTGTTAAGCTCCTCAATTGCCTCAAGAACACTCCATAAAACCTAGGCTCATGTTTCCAAATCACTAAACTAGCCTATCAATGAAGCTTGAAAACAAAATCAATGATCAAATGGAAAACCTTGTGGAAACAAATTAACATTATAAATTTACAATATTCAAGCCTTTGAAGATATTTGATCATAATAACCTTACACCAAAATAACTTTTTTTATTCATATCCATGGCCTCTCTATTTATAGATTTTTGAGATTGGTCAAGATCAACCATGACCGTCCACCTCAAGATTGAGATGTGTGGCCATGGATAATCCTAATATTTGGAATTAAATCCATAATTATCTTCATTATGACCTTGGAATAAGGGGCATTGAAGAGGCATGAGAGGCATTAACTAGGCATGGGTGACCCATAATCCTGATATATGTGACATTTATGGCCTAGGGATGTCTTCCCAAGAAATCATGTCACCTGATGATGCAAATAATAAGAATCAATTTCCAAAAAGAAAGACTCAAAAAATCTCATGAAAAATCCACTTAAGATCTTGATTTGGATTAATTAGTCTTAGACAAGGTTAACATTTTGTAATTATTTGAAAATTGGTCCTCAATTAATCAAAATGGTTAGAAAGTCATATTACTAGGTCATAATTTGACTGAAGAGGAATTAGAAGGTGACGTTAGATGCATTGGAAGTGTATTCTTATTTAGAATGTTTCCAACACCAAATAACAAAGGTACATGATGTGTACCGATGAATTAGAAGAAAAGAGTGATCCAAAGAACTAAATGGCAAATTATCATTTTGACTCAAAATGATCTGATCAAAGTTAGCTGGCCCATAAAATGCATTGCCCTATTTAGGGATACTTTGACCTAAGTTATCACTTGTAAATGACAAGTTCAAACCATTTAGTGTGTTTTATGGATTTTGATCTAAAATGTGCATTTGAGTGTAATTTGAGTAAGATTGATAATTTTAACACAAATGGTGTTAGGAATTAGATGTCTACATTTGTCCCCTATTTGAGAAGGTGTAGCGAGACATTTAGGTGAAGCAATGTCTTTTCAAAGAAAAGAGTTGTCAAGAAGAAATTGAAATAAACCCATGATACCCCCTCGAGAGGGCATACTAGGATGAAAGAGAAGGATGGACTCTCAAAAAGAGAGAGAAAGTGAGAGATTAACCCATGGAATAGATCACATCTAGATGAGCTAAAGAGAGAGAAAGTGAGAGATTAACCCATGGAATAGATCACATCCAGATGAGCTAATGCTTGCACACGTGATTACCACCAATGATTAAAATATAATTATAAGTATAAAAGGCCCCAAAGATGGGTGGAATGGGAAAGATACAATCCATAAATGTAAAGGACACATTGTAAATGTACCTAATTTGAGAGTACAAGCTACGTGCTTACAACATTGATCAATCCCAAGACAAGTTGCACATCAAATATTACCATCATGAGATTTAATGTGGAGATCTTGAAATTATAGGAAAAGGGAGAATGTTCTACTTTAGGAAGGGAAGCACCACTAGAATTGGGTCTCCAAAGAGAATATAATAAAAGTACTCCAGTAGAGAAGATTTGATTTGATAAAAATAGTTGTGCCCCAGTAGGGTGAATCTTGATCGTTGATAAAGAATAAAGAATGATTTTCCCCTATAGAGTTGATTTTATTCAAACATGGTTTAGATGATGGGCCCCAACATGGGTAATTTGGTAAGTGAAATAACTAAAAGATATAACTGAAAAGATAGGTTAAAGTAAGTGGGTGCAAACGTACATGCGATGGTGTAATGGCTTAAAAAGCCATATAAAACCAAGCATATGAGAATTCACAAATTGATGAGAGAGATTAAAATAATAATGGAGATATCTGAGTTGACCTTAATAGAAATTGAACACTGCCTACATAGTTCCATGGACTCATGTTCCAACATGAACTTTAGGCCAATGTAGTTCACCCAAGTTTGGAAGAGAATAAAATGAGGAATGATGAAAAATGACCAAGAATTGATTAGAATTATAATGTATGCAAAGAGATGCACATCTAAGAATAGACAAATAATCTTGTATTGCATGCTACCTAGAAGCCTAATTCCATATCATGATCCTAGGTTTTGTAAAGTGTTCTTAAGAATCGTTCATCGGAGTTGATGTTGACGTTAAGACACTGAGACCTAAGCACAAAGTGCTTGTTACAAAAAAATTAATTAGGCATCATAAGTATGAATAAATTAGAATGACATAAGATTCTAATTGCACTGAACCAGTTCAAATGTGATTATCTATAACTAAAGATAATGGTAAAATAATGACCAAAACTAGAGTTGCAATGATTTACATTTAAACAAAAAAGCAAAGACAAAGAAAAAAATAAACATAAATGAATGTAACTTAAAATCAATATAAGATCTTAAGTAGGAACAAAATGTTAAAAAATAAAAGGCAATAATGTCTTAACAACATGAGACCAAGATATGAATAATCAAGATCCATGTGGACCATCAAGGCATTCTTGAACACAGAAGAGAAAAAAACAATCAAATAGAAAAACAATCAAGGAAACACAAGACCAAGAATGGAGATGAAAAAAAAAAGAAAAGGAGAGAAAATAAAAGGAGAGGTGAAAAAGCACAACAAAACACCAAGAAAACACAATAAAAAACCAAGAAAACTAAAATAAACACACACAAACAAAAACTAAGCTAGTGTGGTTTAAAGACAATTGTTCATATATGTGCGGTAGAGGCATTACTTTCCACCATATCATAACAAAGAATAATGACACAACAATTTTTCCCTAATTAAAGAAGAACAATGATAGACGAAATGAGGTAAGAGAAGAAAAGGAAGGGGTTGGTCGAGCTAACTCAAGATGCATCAGATAAGTGGACGTTGCCTACATAGTTCCATGGATGCATATTTCAATATGAACTTTAGGGTAAATGTAGTTCTTTGAGGAAATGGGATAGAAAAAAAATGATGATCAGACCAACATGATTTATAGAAGAAATGGAAGATACAACAAACAAACAAGAATGGTCTAGCAAATAAGAAGCTAATGAGATGAGAAAGAATGATTTTACAAAATAGTGTGTGGGATAAGATGAAATGAACTAGTGTTTCTGTGCTTGAAAAATGGAAAGAGCATTCAAACTTAACAGTTTCTCCACAAAATGGTGAGGGTGTTCAAACTTAATAGTTTCTCACAAAATGGTGAGAGTGTAGGATGGTGGAACGGGAATATACAAATGTATAGGAGCATGAGACAATGGTTGTTTTATTTTATGGATCATGTTCTAATGTTGTTGGTATTTTCAAATTATTTCTAATGTTTTTGGCATTTTTGGTATAAAATATGTACAAGGTGGGACCATCTAGTCAAGGAGATGCATGTTTTGAGATTAGATGATCCAATAAGATAGTTAAGCTGGTTGTAATAACCCCAGCTCATAAATTGGTGAGAGTGAGGTTCTTGTTAAAAAAATAAAGAGTAACAGATACTTGAAATGAGAAGGTGAGACTGTTCACCTATCTGAGACTACACAAGACTATCCTAGTTAAACTACTTTGTAGAACTATCACTGGATATGTTCATAAGGTTCATGAGACATAATTGAGATCATAATTGATCAAGGGACAAAAAGTGTTCAAGATTATAACATGTCCTAGACAAAACAAATAATATGCCTCTCAAAGAGAGAAATCTAGAATAGGATGAAGAATGTGTTTAGAGTGCTAAGAGTTTAAAGCCTTTACTATCAGGATTCATGAAAAGTAGACCAAGGTAATATAAAATGTGTTAAAGGTAAGATAAAAGGGTGGAATAAAATTATGATAGCACAAGTTCCCCCCAAGTCAGGGGTATTATAGACAATGGTTCAGTTCTATTCATGTGTAGAACCTCTTAAGGTGTACAATTTTCGTGGGCTACGAAAGCTCGTCACCATTAGGTTAAGCCAATCGATATGCTCCTGATCCATAATTTGTTGTGATAATATATGATCCTAACCAATTAGGCTAAAATTTGCCTTTTTTTGGGTTCAATATTCATGTTATTTTGGTTCTCTTTCAAAAATAAGTCACCAATCTCAAATTCTTGAGGGAGAGTACATTTGTTGTAGCTTTTCTACAATATATTCTGATAGGATTGTAATTTTTCTAGGGTAGCCAAATGCTTACAATCAAGAAGTTTTAGTTCTTGTAGCTGTGAGGCTCTATAATATTCATCATCTTCAATGTGCTTCAGTGATATTCTAAATGATGGGATCTCAATCTCAATCAAGATGATAGGTTCAGTGCCAAAAATAAGGGAGTATGGAGTAGCTCTAGTTGGGGTGCGATGATTGGTTCTATAAGCCTAGAGGGCAAGAAAAAGTTGCAAATGCCAATTATGGCCAATATCATTGACAATATTTTTTAAGATGGCTAGAATGGTTTTATTTGATGCCTCAGCTTGTCTGTTGCCTTATGGGTTATATGGAGTGGATTTATTGTGCTTGATCTTGAATTTTTCACAAAGATATTTCACATCATGGTTCACAAAAGATCCACCATTATCAGATATAATATGGGCTGGGATGCCATATCAAAAGATGATATGGTAATGAATGAATTTGGATATTTGTTTATTGGTAACATAAGTGAGAGGAATAGCCTCAATCCACTTAGTAAAGTACTCAGTTATAGTCAAAATGTGCTTATGGCCATCTGAAGATGTTGGGTAAATTTTCCCAATGAGATTGAGACCCCAAGTTGAGAATGGCTATGGTGTTGTAATCGACTGCAATGGTAAGGAAGGTGCATGTATCAAGTTGCCATGATACTAATAAGGAACACACTTTTTTACATAATTACAAGAATCTGTCTCCATTTTGGGCCAATAATAGCCTATTTTGAGAAGTTTATTTACTAGGACTACACCATTGGTATGGGCCCCACACATTCCTTCATGAACCTCCTTTAGTGCTAGCTTGGATTCTCCCAAAGATAAAAAGTGAAGAAGCGTTCCATCATAGAATTTTTGATAAAGTGTGTTTCCAAGAAGGATATAACGTGCTAAGCGATGAAAGAAAAGTTTTTGTTGGTTATTGGAAAGGTTGGCAGGAAATACATGACTATGGAAATAGTTATAAAAATATTGTTACCATGGTAACTCAGCTGAGAGATTAAGATCAGCAATGGTGCATATCCTAATTGAATCTGATAGAATATGTGCTAATTGAAGAATATTATCAATTAGGAATTGATACTCTTTAGCACTGTCTTGCATTTGAACCATGAAACTAATTGTTTCCATCACATCGATAGATCTATTGTTGACTCATGAAACTTGATCAAACTACAGAGATTTAAAATGTGTTTTAAGGTTATCAACAATTTGCTTGTAAAGAACAAGATTATCATCTCTTGTTTGATACCAATCAATTGTTTGATTTATGATTAGCTACGAATATCCATAGAAATTTAAGGTTTTATTATCCCATTGTATGGCAAGATGGAGCCCTGCACCTAATCCCTCATATTCATCCATATTGTTTATACATTGAAATTGTATATGAAAGGCTTTAGGGATCAAATCCCCCTATGGCATGATCAAAAATATGCTATCTCTAGATCCTTTGGATGTGAAGGATCCATAAAAATAGAGCATCCACTATTTATGTTCTTGTGATGCTTTTTTTATTGTCATGATAGAATCATCTGGAAAGTCAAAGTTGAGAGGTTGGGTGGCTGTAATAGGAGCTTTTGCAAGTAGGCCCACAAGAACCTACCCTTTGATTTCATTTTGATTCTGGTACTCAATATCAAACTCACTAAGGAGCATAATCCATTTAGCCATGCATCCTTGAGGAGGTGATTTCGATAAAAGGAACTTGAGAGGATCTACCTTGGTGATAACAATAGTTTTGTTATTTAGCATATAATGTCACAATTTATGAGTGGAAAACACCATAGCTAAACATGCCTTCTCAATAGGCATATAATTATTTTCATATGCTACCAATATGTGGCTTAAATAATAAACTATGTGTTCCTTACCATGATCATCATGTTGAGCCAAAAGTGCCTCCTATGTATGTTCCATGGTTGATATATAAAGAAGCAGTGGCTTTCCTTATGTTAGAGGTCATAAGAATGGTGGATTGGCCAAGTATGTTTTAAGATTTTCAAATTCTATCTAGTAATATTCATCCCAATGAAATATTACCCCTTTCTTTAAGAGATGATTAAATGGGTGGCACTTATCTACCAATTGAGAAATGAACTTGTGTATAGACTAGATCTTGCCTTGTAGACCTTGCAACTATTTAAGATTATTTGATGGAGGCATTTCCATAATAGTGGTGAACTTTGCAGGGTTGAATTCAATCCCTCATTGTGATACAATGAACCCTAGAAATTTTCTTGATATGACTCTAAAGACACATTTTTAAGGATTCAAGTAGACTTTATATGCATAAAGCCTCTCAAATATTCTTTATAGAATGTTAGGGTGTCCAGTTCTTGTTCATGATTTTGCTAGTATATCATCAATATAGTCCTTTATAATGTCATACATCATGTCATGGAAGATGATAGTCATTGCACATTGATATGTGGCTCCAACATTCTTCAAACTGAATGGCATGACTTGGTTATATAATGTCCCCCACAAAGTGGTGAATGTGGTATTATGCTAATATTTAGGGGCTATCTTTATTTGATTGTAACTAAAAAATCCATAAATTAAAGATAGCATCTCTTACCCAACAATTGAGTCAACAATCATGTCGATGTTGGGTAGAGGAAAATCATCTTTGGGGCATGTTTTGTTGATATCACAAAAATCAATACAAACACGTATGCCTAGGGTCTTTTTACTTACATGCACTATGTTAGAAATCCATTTAGAGTAGTCTAGTGGTATGATAAAATTGGCTCTTAATAACTTTTCCAACTCAACCTTAACCAAAAGGGAAATGTGTGAATGCATCATTTTCAATTTTTGTTTGATTGGTTTAGCATCAAGGTGAACAATGAGATGATGTACAACTAAATATGGATCCAGGCCTGGCATGTCAGAATATACCCATGAAAAGATGTCTATATAATCCTAAAAATGGATATAATATGTTCATGTTTTTCTTCAGTAAGGGAAGCTCCAAGATAAATAATTTTGGGATCCTCATGGGTTCCTAAATTCTCTTTTGTTGTGCTCTCCATAAGGAGTGTGGATTCATCTTCTAGAATTGTAGGCAATGTATGGTCGGGATCATCTTCTTCTACTATATGTTCTTTTTGTTCCTCCAAAAGATATGGATAATATGAAGAATCAAAATTTTCCTTCTCAGGTAAAGGCCAATTGGTAAAGACCTCTAGGAACTCAAGAGCAAGATGCTCAAATATTTAATGTTGTTATGAAGAGATACTTGTATTAGCTATGAAACTTGGGCTAGATGGGATTTCTATGTCTTGAGGGGATGAGCAAACTTTCCCACCTAGGTGTGCCTAAAATAGGTTTTCACTCAAATTCTTGTCTTTTTCTTTACTTTTTCCTTGATCAACAAGTGCCTCAAAGAGGTTTTCACCTAAAGATCTCGATGTTTGTTCTTTATTATGACCAAGAAATTTTGCCTGCTCTCCAAAGTAGGTAGAAGAATTTAATGAAAAATCAAAACCTTGCTTATGATCCCCAATGGGGAATGCATCTTGTAGGCCCATGTATTCTACAATAAATTCTTAATTTGAAACTCATCAAGGCATATGACCAAATTTTGTTGATCCCAATCTATGAGTTTCGGATGGCAAAGGCATATGTTACAGTGAGGGTTTGCTTTAGGATGGGAAGCACCAATGGTAAAGATATAATGTCTTGATTTAGGAAGGGAAGCACCACTAGGATAGGTTTTTGTTTCAGGATGAGAAACTCCAATAGGTGTTACGGTCAATATGGCTTTTGAATCAAACAAATTTGAATCAGCAAGCTCATCAAAAAGACTATAATGGGACATTGTGTCTCTAATAAGAGTCTCGTTCCCAGTCACTTCAAAAGAGTCATTACCAAATGTTGTGAGCTCATCCTCTAGTGGATTACATCTAAGATCATGATTCCAATTGACAACTCTAGCTGATAAGGGCTCTAAAATTCCTTGCGCTTGTGGACCAAGGCCTTTCCCTGTATAGTCAAGATGATCCATTATTCTATTAGGGATAAGATACTTTGGATTCTAAAAACAATCCATAAGGCCCTCAAAATATAACCAATCTCCCTTGGTAAAATCCTCTTGATCTTTTTTTGGTGCAATTACAGGTACAAAAACCATAGTAGGTTTTGGTTGGTTCTTCTTTGGTTACCAAATCTGATCAAGTCTATTAGGAGTTTGGGAGGTTTTAGGATTACCAAATGTTTTAGGTTATTTTTAGTAATTTTGGAATATGGAGGATGTCCTTTAGATGGTACATGGAAATGTCTGTGTCTTTAATAATAACCTACTTGGCTAGAGCTATAGGAAATGGATCAACCAAAGTGGAGGCTAGATCACCAGGGTCTATATAATTAGATGGAAATGGATGAGAAATGATGGCTTTGTTCTTATTTGTAATAAATTCAAATCCTAGGTAATAGTTATAATTATGAAACTCTAATTTAAGATGTTTGTAGTATTGGTATGGTTGCTGATCAGCAAGAATAGTAACCTTGATCCCATCATGGGGAAACTTAAGGCATTGGTGAAGAGTAGATGGAACTGCCTATACTTCATGAATCTAAGGATGACAAAGAAGTATGTTATAAGGAAGCTCAAAATCCACAATATAAAATAGTGTGTGATGAAAAATAGACCCAACCATGATTGGCAACCAAATTATACTGGATGATTCCCTCTTCGTGTTGTTGTAAGCCTTGATTATAATAGTTTTTGGTTGAATGTCTTTATCCATGTAACCCAATCATCGCACCAATTTAAGAGATATGATGTTCAACCCTAAACCATTATCTATAAAAACCCACTTGATCTTGTGATCCATAAATATTATCTCAATGTATAGTTGATTATTGTGGTTTGGGTCAAGGGTGGACATATCCTTTTGATTAAATGTGATTTTTCAAAATGAAGACAAATGTCCAACTAGGTTCTAGAAATGATCAAGGTTTATATCATTAAGAAAATAGACTCTGGTAAAAGTTGTTGAAGATGGTTCTATAGACATTAGATGTCCGCAAGAGTTCTAATTTAGAAATTTACATAGGGGTTTTATCTAATTGATCCATTATACTATAAGGCCCTTAAATTGTGGATTGAACTAGTTTGGTCTTTGTTGGGATGGTATTCGGCTTTAGAATCATTGGCATAGTGTTCTCATTGGGTTTATGGAAAGAAGTGGGTGAAGGGCCTTGAATGGTAACTCATGGGCATCTAGTTGTGACTATAAAACCTAGAGGTGGTAAGGATTTTTAATAATTAGAAGAGGGAGTCAAAGGGCCTTAGATGGTTATTCATGGATGATTAATGGTATTGCTATAATTTTGGGTTAGTGAGGAGTCTTTAGAAGAATGGTACTAGTGTTTAGGATTAGTAACCCATGCAAACAGAGTAATAACATGATGATGCAAACTTGACATGGTATTACGAGGGGGAGAGGGTGATGACCCTATAATGATGGGTCTCATGTTGTGAGGAACACAAGATTGGCCATGTGGTGTCATAGTAATAGTGGTAATGGGGGTTGTAGAAATGCATCCCACAATGTTATTGTAGTCATAAGGTACATTGTTATAAGCCACAGTATTAGTCATGGGATCATGATCTTGATTATGCTCATTATGATTCTGACCTTGTTATTGGTTCTGATTCTACCTTTGTCCTTGATTGTGACCATTTTAATTATTTCTTGGTGGTGGTGGATCATGTCAAGGAATGGGGTCTTTGTAGATTCCCATATCCTAATTTGTGTCCTGATTAGGGGCCAACTTAATTTCTAGCTCACTATTTTCAATGAAATCCTTAATAATATGTTTTAATTGAATTTAAAAATATGCACCATGACCAACAAAATGATGAAAGTTACACCATTCATTCTCTTTGTACCAGTCTAGTTTTGGCTAACCTTGAGGAAATTGCCTTGATACTAGCCATATAATTAAATTAGCTGCAATGAGCTTTTATAACACTATTTCAACTAATTCTCCTAACTTGTGAAAGACTCTAAAATTGCTATGAAATGTCCTTCCTAGAGGTTGTCTTCACAAAGTAGCTAGTGGATTTGAGGGAGTTAATTGTACATTTATAGGAGGCATAACATGTACCATTTGTACATGTCTTGTTTTTGTCACCCCATTTCCAACCATGTTTTTATTTTTGTTAAAGCCTTTAGGCTTATCCTGTGTAACTATTTGAGGAGCTGATGATTTAGTCTGATTAGATGCTTGACCTTGTGTAAAGATCTTAACAAGGCCCCTAACAATAAAAGCCTTCTCAATCTATATTCCATTGTCAATAATTTCTTCAAATGAGTTAGCACAAGATAACCATAGATTGTGTGCAACTTCAAGATTCAAATTATGTGCAAAGATATCAGCCAACTGTTTGTCTGGTAAATTATGTTGAAAGTGACCTACTAATGCTCTCCACCTTTGTAGATATGTACTAAAAATTTCACCATCATGTTGCTTGGCTTTGCATAAGTCAATAATGGTTAATGCATGTTATATTTTATATGATAAATTGTTAACAACATTTTCTAATAAGTCATTCCAATCCACAACTGATCCCTTGGGTAGTTTAAGTAGCCAATCAAGAGCTTGTCCTGCTAAACTTCACATAAATAGTCATCATAAGTACTCACTACTATAAGTAACCTCTTGACATAAGATGAAGAATGCTTTTATGTGTTAGCATGGATCTCCTTTCCCTTTGTATTTATCAAATTTGGGTGCCTCAAAATGAGGTGAAAAGGGATTTTGGAGAATAGATAAGTCAAATGGATATGGGCATATCTCATCAAATTTGTACTTTTTGACTCTATTATTTGTCTCCAATCTTTGGACAATTTTCTTCATAGAATTCCATTCTTGCATACTTGGTGCATTTGTGGATTGGATAAGATGTTGTTGGGGTAGAATATGTGCCTGGTTTTGTTGTTGTTGGGGTGGAATGTGCCCCTGGTTTTGTTGTGTTGGGGTGGAATGTGCCCCTGGTTTTGTTACTATTGGGGTGGAATGTGCCCCTAGTTTTGTCGCTATTGGGGTATAATGTGCCCCTAGTTTTGTTGTTGTTGGGGTGGAGTGTGCCCCTAATTTTATATGGATCTATAGGGAGCATATACCTTTCGATCCATGATTTGGTTCTAATTTGTTGCTTGAGTTAAGAGCATAGGCCATTGATTCTTGGATTGTAAAACATTCCTTAAATTTGGCTATTTTGTACTTTGTTGATTTTGTAAATTTCTATGTTTATTTACCAATTTTTAGGTTGGTTGAAAAGAACTAGCCAAATTGTCTTGAGGGATTTCCTCAATTCGAACTGAATGTTTAGGTTTCTGAGTTTGTAAAGTAACAAGAGGTTCTTGATGATTGAAGAATGTATGTTCTATATCAAATGGAACATCTTGTAAGGTCTCTTATGACTTTAACTATTCATTTATATTACGTGATCTACTATGGTAATGTTCTCATCCAATACTTGTTGCATAATTTCAAAAATATCTCTATGTTCTTTTGAAGCATTATTATGAATTGAGGTGGCAACTAGGGAATCAGTTAAGTCTGTGACAAGTTGATCTGCATATCATTGAATTATTATCTTGATCTTAGCTAGACGATCTAGATTTGTGGATTTTGACTCTGTATTTCCCTTCCTTTGTTAGAGGAAGAAGGTATGTCTATCTATGCAAAAGCTTGCTCTTGCCATCATTTTTCTCCTTCTCTAAATAAGGTATGTAATTGTTATATAGGAAATTCAGAAGGTAGTCTAGCACCTAATTCTATCAATCTAAGAAGGGCTTCATCTTGATCTTCTTGGGGTTGATATTCATTATAATCATCTTCAAATCCTACTATTTCAAGGGTATCATAAAAAAAAATGGGGTTATCTTGACCATCATAAAAAATTTCATCCTTATAACTAAGGCCATAAGAGGCCCCACTACAAGTGAACCTTTGAGTCATGTCTAAAAAAGAGCTACTCTATGTGTTCGACTAACTTTGGATCAATGTTTGGCAACCAGCCAAAATATGCTTTAGATCTCTTTTAAACGAATAACCAAGGTACCAATGAGACTATAAGGGAGGGTGGTTTGAAACCATGCACAATTTATAAGATTTGGTTCATGATTTTACTCAACATTTGGTATAGTTGAAATCATATAGATCAGAAGAGAGTAAGGTAACTCAAAGACCCAAGGTGAAAACTAGTATACTAAAGCCTAGATCTTTGTGATACACCCACACTACAAAAGCTAGCTTCAACTTTTACAAGTTGACCCTAAAATTTTAGATGAAAGCTCTCCAGATTATGAAGAATAAAAAATGAACTAAGAAACTCAAGATGTAAAAATATATGTGAATCACTAAGATTAAAGCTAGGACTAAATAGGTAGCACAATGTTGACACACAACTCTAGGAGGATAAAATATGTTCTAGGACCCAAAGTGTAAGTGATACGCAAGATGATTTGAGTCCACCAAGATGATAATGTGATTTTGAGTCTTAATAGATGACCTTCAATCCAAATAGAAAATTGAACCCAAGTTAAAATAAGCTTAGTGCACAAATGGTGAACCTACTTTGATGCACCAAACCTTAGAAATCATAAAGGTTCAATTTTGAATGTGGATTATAAATGAAGGATTTAAAAAATTACGTAAAAGATCTAGACTCAATTGGGAAACATGACTGCACCAAAGCAAATGACATGACACAAAACTTTTGATAATAATTTTAACAAGGAAAAGAGGAATTTTCTATTTAGACAGCATAACACCTCCCTTACTAAAAAAATTGAAGATAATGTGTTTTGGTTAAGTTCATTAAGTTAACAATCAATTTTAGACCCAAATCAAGACTAAGTAAGCGAATGATGAAAAAAAAACATCTTAAGTCTAAACTGACAAGGTATGGCAAAGTGGGGTTTAATAAACTAGCAAGGTTTTGATCATTCTAGGGTAATCAATTGCATAATGAATTTCATGTCAAATGATGTAAAAGACAAGCATGGAAATTGGGTGACTATGCCATTGGCTAGTTGTAAAAGGGTCTAGTCCTTTTTACAACCACTACATCCTATTGTTCACTCAGTGTAGTGCGATGTCCAAATGTAGATATGTCCCATATGCAACTCCAAAGGAGTCAAATGAAGTCAATGTTGGGAGGTGAAACCCTGAGTCAAAGCTTCCCTAAAGAACTCATGGGAGGTAATGACATCCCCCTCGCAAGCCAAGTTTGCATGCAAATAAATAAATTATAAAATAGAAAGACTTTAGGGTCATTTTCAAGATCATCCAAAGTTTGATGAGTTTTTGGGGAGTGCTTTAGGCAACATTCTTTCTATGTCTTGGACTAGGCTATTTGTAATAGGAATGGTGCTTTTGATTCCAAGGGTTCCTTATAGGGGACAGATAGAAGAGCATACACACAACATTCCTATTTTTGCTAAACAAAACCTAAGTAAACAACTATTGTAAACAAGAATTGACAAGTGTGTTCAATTTTAAATCCAAATGAAATGTTTGGTGGTGTTCATTTGACCCCTTGGTCTTAGTTGCAAACTTTGAAAACATTCACCAAAACATCTAAATTCTTTGTTATACACCCAAAACAAAGTTCCTAATTCATTTTTAAGCATGTAAGAGGTGATTTAAACATGTTTTTATCAAAGCAAAAGCTTATTCCTATAGTAAAAATGTCAGCATATCCTTTAGCTTTGAATCTCCTTTTAGCTTGAAGCAATGAACTTTGAAAAAGTAGCTCTCGGATTTGTGTTTTTTGAAAAACATAGTGACCAATGTCAGTTATTACCACCAACGATGGTAACTTTACTAACTGGGACCCAATCGATGTTGGTTTTTCTCATTGATGTCGGTTAAGCAGGTAACTGATGTTGATATTTCTGTCGATGTCACTTACTGTGTAAAAACCATGACAATCAAAAATGGAAAAATAAAGTTAGAAAATCAATTTTCAAGAGTTTAAAGGGTCTAAATGGATATTTTAGAGTTGTAAAATGATCTCCTTCATGTTTAGGATGTGTCTTGTCCCACCAGGCATGCCAAGATATAGAGAGGATTATAAATCAAGTTAGTCAAGCATTATTCCATAAATAATGAAATATTTATAAATAACTATCAGAGTTGTTGCCAGAATTCAGATAATGTGAATGCAATGGAGACATGATCACATGAGATGAAGCAAGTGCACACCACATAGATGCTAAAGTAATTTGAAATTATACAAGAAGCTAAATTTCACAAGACAAAATGAAAAAAACCAAAATCTGATTAACATGAGATGGCTAAAAAGTGAAGAATACATATAGGAGAGCACGTAAGTAACTCCTCCACAAAAGGTGGCCAAGGCACCCCAAGAATAGACTGTAACTCCTCCATGAAAGGTGGTGACAAGGTGATAAGAATAGAGAAGTAACTCCCATCAAGGGAGTTACTTATGACATTCTTATGACACCTATGACACATCTATGACACACATCTCCACATAAGCTAGCCTATCCTACAAATGTAGGAAAACTCCATGTATGCACAAGAAATACAATTTCCCTAATTAATAAATAGGGAAAAATAAAAACCTACACTAATACCCCCCCATAAGCACAACTTAGGTGGGCAGTGTGGAAATATAAAATGGGTCCTGGCAACTAGGCCTAATGATGTACCCATGTACAAATGCAATCTCCCATAAGATAGAGAAAAGGAGAAACCCCATAGGAAAAAACTCCCCCTCAAAAGAGATACATAAAATAAAGAAGAGGCTAATGGCCCCCCCTAAAGATGATGTTGCTGCAAATGTGGAATGCACCCCAAGAAGAGCTCGTAGATGAATGAACTTGCTCTCAGTGAATGTTTTGGTGAAGATGTTTGTAACCTGCTCTGAAGACTGGCAAAATATCAAGTCAATGACCTAACTATGAATAAGCTCCCAAATGAAATGCATGTGAATCTCTATGTGTTTGGTCCACTAGTGCTGAACTGGATTCTTGCAAATCTGAATGGTACTCTGGTTATCACAATAAATGATGGTGGGCTACCTGATAGGAATGCCAAACTCAGAAAGAATCCCTTGAAGCCAAATAGACTCAGTAGTTGCATTAATAGCTCCCTTGTACTCTGCCTCTATGGATCATATAGCAATAGCATTCTGCTTCTTGCTAGACCAATAGATAGGACCAGAACCTAGAGAGAAACTATAACCAGAAGTGGACTTGTCAGTCTGTGAATCACTAGCCCAGTCTAAATCTGTATATCCAACCAAGTCAACCTCTATGCCAAATCTATAATGAATCTCGTATCTATGTGAAACCTATATGTAATGCAAAATCCTCTTAGCTGCTTTCCAATGCAGCTCATGAGGTTCTTGCATGAATCTAGAGACAAGTCCCACTGTATATGATATGTCAGGCTTGGTGTGAGTCAAGTAGATGAGACTACCAACAAGTTGTCGATATCGAGTGGCATCAACCAATGGTGAAGAATAATCAGCCTCAAGCTTGAATCTTGATAGAAAGGGAGTCGAAGATGGCATGCAATCAGCCATGTAAAACTGAGCCAATAAGTCAAGAGCATACTTAGGCTGTGCAAGAGAAATCCTTGAATCTAATTGTGAGATCTTGATGCCAAGGAAGTAGTGCAATAAACCCAAGTCTGTCATGTCAAATCTATCCTAGAGAGATGCCTTCACTACTATAATAGCTGATGAAGAACTCCTAGTGATCAAAAGGTCATCAACGTATAAAAGCAAAATCAGGAGCTAATCATCCTACCGTAAGAAGTAGACATTGGGATCATAATGGCACCTAGTGAAACTCACTATGAGAAGGAAGGAATCCATCTTGGCATACTAAGCTTGAGGGGCCTATTTGAGGCCATAGATAGATTTTGTAAGTCTGCATACTAAGGAAGAATCTTGAATAAATCTTAGCAGCTGCTCCATGTAGATCTCCTCCTCTAGGTCTCTATGAAGAAAGGCACTCTTCACATCCATCTAGTGCACATCCCAACCATGTGATATGGCAATAGCCAAGGTGAGGTAGATAGAAGTCATCTTTACAATGGGTGAAAAGGTCTCTGAGTAGTCAATGCCTACCACCTATGAGAAACCCTTGGTGACCAATCGCACCTTGTACTTAACAACCGACCCATATGCTGCAAACTTGGTCTAATATATCCACCTACATCGAACCATCTTTCTTCCCTTAGGAAGTGAATTCAAATCCCAAGTGTGATTTTTGATTAAGGAAGAATATTCTTCCTCCATAGCATTATCCCACTCAGGTACCCTCGATGCCTCTCAAAAATTATGTGGGTCCAAAATTGAAGCAAAGAAGGCATGTGGATCTCTCTGAAAATCCCCCTAGTACGTCTGTCATCTACGAGATCTCCTACCCAAGTGCTAGCACTCTCAAGTATCTGTCTGGCCCAAAGTGGCCTGAAAGTGGGTGAGTCAGGTGCTAACTCCTCATCCTCTAACTAACTAGAGGTGGATGAATCTACATCACTATCCTCACTGTCTGAACTCGAAGAAGAAGAAGATGTCTCTAGCTCAGGAACCTAGTGTGGCTAATCTGAATCTAATGAGGAGTCATCATGAAGAAGTAGATCTGATGAGGGAGAATAAGTGTCAAGTGTTGAGTCTCTAGGACTCTCCTGAAAATGGACACTTCTCTTGATGAACATCTCATGAGTGACTAGATCTAGAAGGCGATACCCCTTAATACCATCTAGATATCCTACAAAGATGCAAGGCTTGGACTGACGTTCCATAGCTTTGCATTTCTTCTTCAAGATGTGGGCCATGGCTGGGGAACTAAAAACCCTAAGGTGCTCAACATCAGGTTTCCTTTTATGCCAATCTTCAAAGGGTGTTATCCCTTTCAAATCTTTATGAGGAACCCTATTTTGAATGTAGCAAGCACAATTGATGGCTTCAGCCCAGTACTTAAGGATTTGGAGTGAATCATACATCTACCCATCTCTTTTAAGAACCTATTTTTGCATTCTACAACCCCATTCTATGAAGGACTATAAGTGACTGTGTGCTGCAAATCAATCCCCTCTATGGTGCAAAACTACTCAAACCTATTGCTAACATACTCCCCTCCATTATCAGTTCAAATAACCTTGATGGATTTATCACTTTGTTTCTCAAGAAGAGCCTTAAAGTCTAGAAAATTTTCAAACACTTCAAACTTTTGTTTGAGAAAATATATCCAAGTGTACCTAGAGAAATCATCAATGAAAGTGAGGATGTACTTGGCCCTTGTGAAAGATGGTTTGGGAAAGGGTCCTGATACATCACTTTGGACTAACTCCAAAAGTTATGAAGCCCTCCAAGCTTTGCCTTTGTCAAATTTTTCTTCGGGATGCTTCCCAAGGGAACATCCCTCGCAAAGTCCTTTTGAGAATTGGACATGAGGCAAGCCAATGACCATGTCATTTTTGTAAAGTTGCTCAAGGTAGTGGTAGTTAAGGTGGCCAAACTGCTCATGCCACAATTTGCTAACTCCATCTGAATGAGTCAGCAATGCTATTGGAGAAGAATTTGGTGCAAAATGTGAGAAGGTGTATAACCTGGCTTGGTGATCTGCCCTACCCACTACCACTGTAGTATCACTATGCAATTCCCTGATAGCCCCTGAATCTGGTGAAAACTCAACTCTCATGCCCTGACCAATGTGATTTAATTGGTATACTAATAGGAGATTGGTTGAAAGAGAAGGAACACTTAGAACATTATTGAATGTTCCTCCTTCCATTTCAACTAACCCTCTACCTGCAATAGAAACTGATGTGTCATCACCCAAACTAATTGAAGTCATGCTACAAGGCTCTAAAGATGAAAACTCAACTAATGAAGAGCCCATGTGGTGAGAAGCACCCGAGTCAATGACCCATGATGATGTAGAAGCTGTAGTAGCTACAAGGGCCTTGCCCTTTTCTTTCTCCTTACCCTTGCCTTTTGCCTTGGTAGAATCTTGGGTAGATGAATTCTGCTTGATGGACTTAGGAACACCTATGTATTTTTTCTCTAGAAGATAAGTTAGGTGATCTAATTGTTTCTTCATGCATTTATTTTCATCATGCCCTATCTTTTTACAATAGGCACACTTAACCTTCTCCTTCTTAGGTTTAGCATTGGAGGAGGAAGATTCGGTGTTGTTTTTTTCAGGATTGTTGTTTTATTTCTTCTTCTCCTTTGTTGAAGTCTTATCCTTACCATTTCCATCTAGCAAATCTTGGGGTTGATTAGAATTTATTGTGCCCATTTTAATTAGCTTATCTTGCTCCCTAGTCAAGTCAGCAATGAATGAATCCAAAGAAGGCATTTTCCATGTAGTGCCAAGGGCACTTTTTGTGGCATGGAAAGTGGAGACAAAGACTGAATAGCTTGGACCTAACTTTGTGAGAATAGAAAGAATGAGTTGATCATCTTTCTTCTCTATCTCACATTCTTTCAATTGTAATCTAAGGGCCTTAAACTTAGTGAAGAAGTCTTGTAGGGTGTCAAAGTTGTTAGGACTTAGACTTATGGGTTCATTTTCGAGCTCATGTCCTCTCATGTCATCAAGCTTCCCAAATAAGAGTTTTAAGGTGTCCCATATGTCCTTGGGAGTCTTGGAGGATTCTAAATGGAAGAGAAGTTTTGGAGACACAGACAAACTCAGTAATCCATAGGCTTCATCACTACGATTGTACCACTTGACCTTTTCAACATCAGTGTTGGGTTCTACTTCAATACCCATGGTGATCTTATACAACCCTTTGATTCTAAGAATGATTGACATTTTAACCTTCCATTCATGATAGTTGAAGGGTGTTAGAGGTTTAATTAGAAAAGAATCCATTTTAAGCTGAATATAGGTGAAGTTGTGTTGATTGCAAGTTGTGAAATTATGCATAAAGGAAAATGAAAGCAAAGATTTGCAAGTTGTGAAAAGCAATCACACCCCCTTGAAATATTGAGCCCCCCAAAATATGCAAGTGCACGTTAAAAAGATGTCAGACTCAACTGAGAATGCATCTTAGAGAAATCAGTGCAAGACTTAAGCAAACAAGACGTCAGACTCAGTCGAAAATGTGTCCTGGGAGACCTAAATTTTAGGCACTTTATAAACTAGTGCATTTTTGACAAATAAGAAGCCTATGCTGTAGAGAATTGAATTAAAAACACTTTTGCAAAAAAAATGGCACCCAAATCTGAGCTACCATTTGCAAGATATTAAAAGTTCAATTTTCTTGTAAACTAGTGTTTTTGCAAAAAAAGCACTAAAACATTAAAAAAATGCCTATTTTGAGAGAGAAAGAAGCCTTCCAACCACTCGTTGGATTTGGCATGGATCGAGAAATCCAAAGGAGGTTTGTGTGAGGGGGAATTGACCTCCTACCAACTCGAGCCTCACCCTTCATCTTCGTAGGTTGAAGATACAAGTTTAAAAAAACCTCTAAACTATTTTTTTTTAATGCTAATTTCCAATTTGTCTTTAATTCAAAAAATCAAATTATTGACTTATGAATATCATAAAAATTATTGGGCAAAATTAAAATTATGAATTAAACAACAAGAGAGAGAGGGAGGGCCCACCACATGGGTGTTGGAAACCAAAAAAGAGCGCCATTTTTCAAACAAGACTGCTGGTAGAATTCTTGGCAAGGACAACAGCAGAAGTGGTAGAATATTCTCACCAAAAACAAGGGTGCAATTCTAGTTTCTAGATAGAAAAAAAAATAGGGAGTGGCACCCTAAAAAAAGGGCCTAGTTCTGAATTGTCTTGTAAAAAAATTTTGCAGACCTGCACGCTGGACATCATATAGCCTGATGACGTGGCTATAAGAACTATTGGAAGGATGTTGCTACTGCTTGGTGTGGAGTTCTAGAAGCTTGGCACAGACCAGAAGAATGTCTAGCTTTTCAAAAGCTTGGCGTAGCTGTGCAGAAGCTTGGCATGGCTGTTGCTGAATGCTATGCCTAGACTGACTGCATGGAGTGCTGCTCCTCCCTGGACACAACAATGGCGCCTAGCAGCTTGCAAAAAAATCAGCCCCTCCAACGTCCAAGAAGCAAACCAGATTGTAGAGATCTTATCTTTTTCCTATAGAATGACAAAAAAAAAAAAAAATCTTTTGCCTTTGCTAAAGCCACAATAGCTCTAGACAAGATGTCTTGGCAAATTCTAACTCAGAAGTAATTTTTTGAACAAGTTTTCGTATGGATTTGCATGAGTTTTCAAAAAACTCTACCAAAACAATGGAGTTAAGAAACAAAAAAACTACTAAGAAATTAAAATAAAAATTTTAGAATAGCATAACCAGACACACGATTACCGGAGTGGCTCTAATACCATATCGGAGTTGTTACTAGAATCCAGATAATGCGAATGCAATGGAGACGTGATCACACGAGATGAAGCAAGTACACACCACATAGATGCTAAAGCAATTTGAAATTATACAAGAAGCTAAATTGCATAAGACAAAATGGAGAAAACCAAACTCTGATTAACATGAGATGGCCAAAAAGTGAAGAATACATATAGGAGAGCATGTAAGTAACTCCTCCACAAAAGGTGGCCAAGGAACCCCAAGAATAGACTGTAACTCCTCCATGAAAGGTGGTGACAAGGTGCTAAGAATAGAGAAGTAACTCCCATCAACGGAGTTACTTATGACATTCTTATGACACCTATGACACATCTATGACACACATCTCCACATAAGCTAACCTATCCCACAAATGTAGGAAAACTCCATGTATGCACAAGAAATATAATTTCCCTAATTAATAAATAGGGAAAAATAAAAACCTACACTAATATAACTAACTAACCAAGCCTATCTATTCCTATGGGAATTACAAAGGATAGTAAGAAATAAATGAAAGAAAGCAACACCATATTACCTTCCTAAATAGATTCACCATACCCATGTGGCTCAAAAACATGTTCTCCCTTGATCAAGCATCCTTGTCTTTGTCAACAATGGTGGTAAGCTCCTCCAATGCCTCAAGAACACACCATAAACCTAGGCTCATGATTTCAAATCATTAAACTTGCCTATCAATGAAGCTTGCAAACAAAATCAATGATCAAATGCAAAACCTTGTGGAAAAAATTTAACATTATAACTTGGTAATATTCAAACCTTTGAATATATTTGAGCATAATAACCTTGCACCAAAATATCTTTTTTTATTCATATCCATGGCCTCTCTATTTATAGATTTTTGAGATTGGTCAAGATCAACCATGACTGTCCATCTCAAGATTGAGATGTGTGGTCATGGATAATCCTAATATTTAGAATTAAATCTATAATTATCTTCATCATAATCTTGGAAAAGTGGAATTAAAGGGGCATGGGAGGCATTAACTAGGCATGGGTGACTCATAGTCCTGATATTTATGGCATTTATGGTCTAGAGATGTCTTCCCAAAAAATGATGTCACCTGATGATGTAGATAATAAGAATTAATTTTAAATAATAAATACTCATCAACTCTCATGAAAAATCCACTTAAGCTCTTTATTTGGATTAATTAGTCTTAGATAAGGTTAATCAACATTTGTGCAATTATTTGAAAATTGGTCCTCAATTAATCAAAATGGTCAAAAAGTCATATTACTGGGTTGTAATTTGACTGGAGAGGAATTAGAAGGTGACGCTAGATACATTGGAAGTGTATTACCATTTATAATTTTTTCAACACCAAATAACAAAGGTACATGATGTGTACCAATGAATTATAAGAAAAGAGTGATCCAAAACACTAAATGGTGAAATTGTCATTTTGACTCAAAATAATGTGATCAAAGTTCGCTGGCCCATAAAATAAATTATGCTATTTAGGGATACTTTGACCTAAATTGGCACTTATAAATGACAATCTCAAACTATTTAGGGTGTTTTATGTATTTTGACCTAAATTGCGCATTTGAGTGCAATTCGAGTAAGATTGACAATTTTGACATAAATGGTGTTAGGAATTGGATGTCTAAAGAACCAAGGCTAAGAGTAATCAAACAAGTACAAACAAATAAGGTCAATCCTACACCATTTATTTATTATAAAATACTATGCTTCCAATTCATGAATACACCAATGCATGAGGAAGATGTCCACTTTTTTCTTTAGGTGACTGCACTACATTAATGGGGAAATACCATGTTTTAATTGCATAGTAAGTAACCACATTCACCAAATGTGATTGTAAAATTTTGAAATTCATCAAATGATAATAAAATCTTTAAAATTCATTCAAATTCATGAATTCAAATTCATTGAAACTCACGATTAAATTCAGTATTAAGTATTCAACATCTTTTCCATTATTTATTTCTTTCAATCAATTTATCATAAATTTTGAAGTTTGAAATTTTGGACAAATTTTGTTCTATTTTGAAGTAGGAAGAGAACACAAATCAATATAAATATAAATTAATTGAAACTTGGAACTTGAAAATGACATGAAAAACTTGAGTCTTATTTTCCTCGTATACTTTTGTTTTGAGTCAATGTGAATTTAGGAAAGTAGATTATCATTAAAATATTTCAAGCAAGACATTAATAATTGTAATTAGATACTTGATGGAAACTCAAAAATTATTTTGACATGTTTATTTATATAAAATGGGAATTTTTTGAATGGTGAATTGGGATATTTTAAAAATAATTATATTTATATTAATGGAATTTAATTACAAATTTATCTCAATTTTGTTAATTCTGAATTTTTCCACAGTAAATTCAAAAATGAATTTGAATAAGGTGACTTAGTTGCACACTAAACACTTGCGAACAGACACATTAGATTTATTGAGATTTTTAAAGACTACTAGTTTTATTTACGACATCAATCGAGGGAAAAAAGGTTTCTTTGGATCTAATAAATAGGCCCATGATAGGTCACATCTCCACTCCCTTGCTTGAGACCTATCTAGAACATTCCTTACCTCATTCCACTTAGAATGTCAATCAATTTTCCAAATCAACAGTTTGATGGAAATGAAGCATTGATGAATGATGCTACAACAAATAATCATTAGAAAACAAATGTAAAACACAATGCATACTATATATATTAAATAATAATGCACTTCAGTGTTGATTTTCCAACATGCTCAATATCAGATAATGCTTTTGTGCTCATCTTACAACATCACTATTATCTGGAATGAACTGGGCATACCTACGTTGTTCTAGAATTTATTAGTTAACACAATATATCTGATCTCCATGTATAGAATTCTATGGAAGTTTTTAGACAACTCTACTCAATCAATGAGCTCAACTAAAACCAATACATGCATTAACACAGATGTAGAAGTTTGTCAAAGTTAGATGAAAATTTGATCTTTGACTAGATATTGACAGAGATTATGGAGCTATGAAGATTAAATTCAAGATGGTGGGATAGAGTACATGTGGATTCAATAACATTTTCTAACCCTCCCCTTACTCTAGACTATTAGAATACCTACTAATTTCTATGGTGTTAGTTATAAAGCCAGTTTTAAAGATGATGCTTCATGATGGCAACTAAGGAGACTGCTTCAAATCGAATCTTTATTTTTTGTTTTCTTCCTCAAATTATTTATAAGTAGATTAAAATCTATTTTAATGCTTTTATATTAGATCAAACTCCTATATATATATATATATATATATATATATATATATATATATATATATATATAGGTTTATTGTAATCAAAAGTATCATAAGAAAGAAGTTGAATAAAATAATCAATCTTATTCTTTTTTATAGAAATTAATTAGTATTTAGTTTGATATCAATGCCAAGGGGAGATGAGAAGATGCAAGGGAAAAGCATCCAAGTAGAATCCAACACAACCAGAAAGGCTGGAGAAAGTTTGTAGATCATGGAAGAGTAGGTTGATCATGGGTGTAAGCTCTTGTCATAACATGCCATAACAAGACCAAAAAATTGTGAAAGATGCATTGAACTGATTAGCCTTAAAATAAGATGCATCTCAAAAGTTTTTGATTTTTATCTAAAATCCTCCCAAGCATTTGATGATGAATTGCCAAGCGAATTCAAATTGAGGGAAGTTTTTTCTTAAGCCACTGTCAAAATTGAAGGAAGGATACATAATTGCATCACAATAGATGATTATGAAAATGAACAACATCATTAATCAACCTCAAAATCCATCTTTTACATGGAAAATTATGATTTTTGGTCAATCAAAATGAAAACCTTGTTTTTTTTCATAGTAAGTATGGAATTTAGTGGAGAATAGATTCATAGAGCTTGTAGATCAGGTAGCCTATCAGGGTTTGACACAAGCATAGAAGAACCTTCTTAGAGAAAATAAGAAAAGATGTAAAATCCCTATTTTTATTTAACAGGAAATGGGCAAGTCCATCTTCCCAAGGGTTTTATAAGTAACTCGGTCCAAGAGGGCATGGACTATTATGGAAATAGCGTATCAAGTAACCACCAAGGTAAAAGTGGCTAAATTATCATCTCTTAGGAGAAGTTTTGAGAATGTGTAAATGAAAGATTCAGAGTTTATAGATTAATTTTTTAGTCAAGTCATGAATGTAGTTAATCAAATTAAATCACATAAAAAAAATACCTGATTAGAAGGTTGTGGAAAAGATTCTCAAAATTCTACCTGGTAAGTTTCATTTTATTGTTGTTGTTATTGAATAATCTAAAGATCTAAAATAAGTATTTTTAGATGAGTTGATGGGGTCTTTATTATCTCATGAATAAATAATGAATAGGAAAAACAATTACTCTTTAGAAAATGCTTTTAAGTCATAGGTTTCATTCAACAAAGGTAGAGGAAGTATAAGATCAAGATTCATAGGCAAAGACAGAAATAATAATCAAAGAGCTGGAAGGAGTGGTCTAGATCAAGGTGAAAGGACAAATAAAAATTTTAATATTTTTAGTTCCGAAGGATGTAACCATTTTCATTAGCATTCTTAGAGGTAGGATAAATATAATGTTCAATGTCATTATTGCAATAAATTTGGTCATTATGCATATGAGTGATAGAAAAAACAAGCAAATGAGAGTAAGTAAAATGTAAATTTTTAAGATGTATCTAAAAGTAATTACGATTCATTATTCATTACATGTCATGTTACTCAAGAGAGTTCCAGTGATATTTGGTTTTTAGATAGTGGATGTAGTAATCATATGATAGGAAACAAAGATTTGTTTGCAAGCTTAGATAGTTGTATGAAATAAGAAGTCAAGCTAGGAAATGATAATAATGTATCAATGATGGGTAAATCTATAATTAACATTTACACAAAATAGGGTGAAAGAAAATATATTCTAAATATTTATTTTTACTAGGTTTGAAGCATAATCTCATGAGTGTTTGGAAACTTGTGCAAAAGGTTACAAAATATCATTCAAAGATAATGTGTGCATTGTACTAGACATATTTCCAATTGACAAATTGATTACAAAGATTGAGATGACCAAGAAGTGAATGTTTCCACTTCAAATCAAGAGAGATAAGTCAAGCCAAGAAGAGCCAGAGGTAAATTACAAGGTATCCCATTTAGATCCAACATGGTTATGGCATCTAAAGTATGGACATCTTCATTTTTTAGGTTTGAGTTTATTGTATAAGAAGTAGATGGTGAGAGGATTACCACCAATTGAGCAGCCATTGAGTTCATGTGATATTTTTATTTTGAGAAAAAAACATAAGAAAAGTTTTCAAATAAAAATATCATTTAGAGCAAAGGCACTATTAGATTTTGTTCACATTGATATATGTGGACCTATTTAGACTCCGTTGTTAGGAGGAAATGTATATTTTATAACATTTATTGATGATTTTTATAGAAAAACTTGGATATAGTTTATGAAAGATAAGTCTAAAGACTTCAAAATATATTTGGGTTTCAAAGAAATGGTTGAAAAATAAAGTGGTTTATACATTAAGGTACTCAGATTAGATAGATGTGGTGACTACTCTTCAAATGAATTTCTAAATTTTTGTAGGTATCATGGAATTAAGAGATAGTTTACTACAAGATCCATACCACAATAGAATGGTGATATAGAGAGGAAGAATAGAACAATCATGGATATGGCTAGGAGCATGTTGAAGGCCAAACACTTGACCAATGAATATTGGGAAGAAGTAGTTACATGTGCAGTTTATTTTATAAATAGGTGTCCTAAAAAGAGTATGAAGAACAAAATTCCATAGGAAGCATGGAGTGGCATAAATCACAATGTATCTCATTTAAGAGTTTTTGTGTGGAATATGCACATGTGCCATAAAAAATAAGAAGAAAACTAGATGATAGAGGTAAAAAATGCACCTTTATTGGTTATGGTGAGCAGTCAAAATCTTACAAGTTGTACAATTTCATTACCAAGAAGGTAATCATCATTAAAGATGTTGAATTCAAAAAAGAGGAAGCTTGGAATGGAAGTATTGACGAAATAATTATAGGTGGAGTATAAATACTCCAAGAAGAAGAATCATAGAACAAGGTGTGTAAGGTGGCTAGCCAAGTTCATAGCCAAATTCACAAGCAACAAGTACTCCAACAAGGAATGTACAAGGAACTAATCAAGAGAGCTAAGAACACCAAGTCTAAATTTTGTGCCAGGTGAATCATTAGTGCATGCAAGTCATAATTCACAAGGAAGTAATGAATCAGATCCCACACTTTTCTCATTAATATCAAGGTATAGAGGAAAGAAAATAAGATGTTTAAAATTAATCTATGATTAAGGAGAAGAGAATTTAGACTTAAATTTAAATTTTATTTTACTCTCTCATGATCTTGTATATTTTGAAGAAGCAGCTAAGGAAGATAATTGGATCAAGGCTATGGATGAAGAGATGGATTCCATGAGAAATAATAAAACATGAGAGCTAGTCAATTTACCTGAAGTTAAAGACAACATAGAAGTTAAATGGGTCTATAAGACCAAGTTCAATGTAGAAGGAGAAGTTAAAAAGTATAAAGTAAGGTT
Source organism: Torreya grandis (assembly GCA_037957365.1). Lineage (NCBI taxonomy): Eukaryota > Viridiplantae > Streptophyta > Pinopsida > Cupressales > Taxaceae > Torreya > Torreya grandis. Next base: position 2,531,845 of record JARHVA010002386.1, on the reverse strand, counting down.
AGTAATTAAAAAAAATCCTCAACAACATGAAATTGATTATGATGAGATATTTGCATTAGTTTCAAGATGTGATACAATCATGATGGTTTTAGCTATAACAACACAAAACAATCAAAATGTTTACCAAATGGATGTCAAATCAGCTTTTTTAAATAATTTTCTAGAAGAAGAAGCATATGTAGAAAAAATACTAGGTTATTTGGTGTATGTATATGAAGACAAGGTATATGGATTGAAGCAAACTCTTTATTGGGTGAAGCAAGCACCAAGAGCATGGTATAGTCAAATTGACTTATACTTGATAAGTAATGGATTCAAAAGAAGCAATTGTGAGCCTACATTGTACACAAAAATCAATAAGCAAGGTTAGATTTTGATTGTATATTTGTATGTTGATGACTTAAGCTTTACTAGAAATTATTTGTAGATATGTTTAAATAAATAATAAATAATAAATTTGAAATGACATATTTAAGATTGATGAAACATTTTTTAAGCATTGAAGTTATTCAGTCAGATAATGATATATTTATTTGTCAATCTAAGTATGCCAAGGATGTGTTGAGAAGATTCAAGATAATAAATTGCAATCATACACCAACTCCAGTTGCAACAAGCAAAAAACTTAGTAAAGGAGACAAGGGATCCAATGTTAATCCAACTATGTTCAAAAGAGTCATTAGAAGTTTGATGTACCTCACATCTACAAGACTACATATTATGTATGCAGTTAGTTTGGCTTCAAGATTTATGGAGTCACCAAAAGACTCACACTGACAAGTTGGGAAGAGAATATTGAGATTTGTTGCAGGAACAAAAGGATATAGAATATTAAATTTGTTAGGTTGTGGAGCTAAAAGCTTCACTAATGCAGACATAGAGGAGGTTGTTGAGAGGTTGCTGAGTTGTAGGACAACCGACGTCGGTCTGATCAATCGACGTCGATCATATACAGTGAAGACAACAACCGACATCGATCAGGTATCCGCTCATGTCGGTCATCTCCAGCCAGACAGGGACCGACGTTGATCGCCTGTGCGGTTTCAAAATTGCCAGTTCACGAACAGTTAGTTAACGAACTGGGTGTTTGCATGTTAAGAGGCCAATTATAGACTTGAAGCTGCGGATCTAATTATTATAATTAAATGTCTAATTATTATTTGCATGAGATCTATATAATAGACTCATAGGCTATATTGTAATTTGTGCTAGAGAGTAAGAGAGCAAAAATTAGCTCCTTCAGAGGGAAGAGAGCAAGGTGTGTTCCTCTTAGTGCCACAGTGCCAAGTATGGGTGTTGGTTTGGAGAATCAGAAGGATTCTTCATGTATGTAGGATCTTGGTCGGTAGGTGTGCAAGGCCACGTTTAGAGATCTACATGGTAAGTAAGATCATTGATTTGCAGGTGTATGTGTGTGCGAGATCTAGGTTTGCAGGTGTGCAGAACCAAATTGATTTGCAGGTGTGCAAGATCAGGGAGGTCAGCAACACAACAGGGAGCAATATCAGGGGAGATCTACTTGGAGTACGGTATGTACTCAGTTGGAGAGCAAAGAGGAAGGCAAGGTAGATCCTTCCAAACTAAGATCAGTTGAGTTGCAGGTTGTTGCAAGTTCATAAGAGATCTACTTGGAGTATGTTGTGTACTAGGGTTTGAGTATGTGTGTATACTCGGTGTACTGGCAGTATTGTTACTGGCTGGTTGACTGGCGGTGTTGTTACTGGCTGGTGGAGGTGAACACCAACTCTGTGTTTGAGTTGTGTGTTGGGACCGTAAGAGAGAGAGTGAGCTCTTGAAGAGATTTACTGTTTATGCCCTAGAGGTGTGGGAGCCCTAGAGGTGTGTAAGGAAGAAGACTATGGCAATCTTCTTTGTTGTATTTCTTTCTGGAAGAGTATTAATACAATTGGGTATTGTCTCTCATATTCTGTGTTATTTTTGAATTCTGGTTACTTGTGACTTCTGGTTATTTTCGCATGTTTAGTTGCATGGTAATCAATTGTGCTTCATAGATCCTGACAATATTCTAACACTAATGATTTTGATTTGATTAGATATACTAATAGTGATTATGCAGGTAGCACAGATGATAGGAAAAGTGCTATTGGATATGTTTTTCATTTTAGCAAATGTGTGGTTTCATGGGTATCAAAAAGCAACTTATAGCGATAATTTCATCCGCAAAAGCAGAGTATGTTGTAGTAGTATTAGCGGTATGTCAAACAGTTTGGATGTGGAGAGTGTTGATAGATCTCTTGCATAAGTAGGAGAATTCTACACCAGTGTTTTGTGACAACAATTCAACAATTGCATTGTCAAAGAATCATATTTTTCACAAGAGAAGCAAGCATATTGACACCACGTTTCACTTTATCAGATAGTTGGTGCACAATGGATAAATCCACTTAGAGTTTTGTAGATTTGAATACCGGTTGGCAAACATATTTACAAAAGCGTTAGCACAGGAGAATTTTGAATGCTTAACACAAAATTTGGGCATTATGGATATTGAAACAGTTAATAGTAGAATTTAAGTGGGAGTGTTAAAATACTTGCTGATTTCTACTGTGTTAGTTATAAAACTAGTTTTAAAGATGATGATTCAACAGATAAGGAGATTAGCTTTAAATCGAATCTTTATTTTTTGTTTTTCTTCATCGGCTTATTTATGATTAGCTTTAAATATATTTTAATGCTTTTGTAATGGATCGAAGTCCTCTATATATAGAGGCTGCTTGTTATTGGATAGATCATCAGAAAGAAGTTGAATAAAATAATCACTCTTATTTTTGCTATAGCAATTAATTAGTATTCATAGACTACCATAACAATTAATCATATGCGCAAAAATAGATTTCAATCCGACTTCAGCTTTGACAAATTATTACTGGGTCCAATGGATTTATGTTGACTCTGAATGAAAACTATACCATTCCATGCTTTGGCTGGAACTGTCCTCACTCCGAGCCACGAAGACAATGCTTTAGAGGGACAAACTTGTTTGGGAAAGGACATTTTGATACAATTATAAAACAATTATCCCTACTCATTACCATACATACGTATTCGATGAAGTTATTTAAATCCTTCGACTTATACAACTTAGATGCTGTGAAACCGAAGGATAATGCAAAAACCATGACAACTGCTACGGCTACCAAGACCAGACTATTCTCATCCATAACATCAAAAAATATACAATCACTCCTCTTTACGAACTGGTTTATTGAATGCATCAAATGGATAGAAATTTAAAAGAAAAAAATTTAGCTTCGGCTGGGTAGATGACAATTTCCCTCCTCAGGTGTAAATGCTTCTGCGTTCGACACAGATCAATCGGTTGACTCTTCTCCTTCCTTGAATGAATAATGGCTATGGCCCATGAACCCCTTCGGTGAAAAAGGCCATGACTCCACTCTTGTTGTTGTGCTTTGTGTGCTTCGGTTTATGGTCCAGCAAACACTTTTACATGAATTGAATGTGAACTATGGCACTACTTGCCTCTGTATGGCACATGAAAAATTTGGCTGAGACTATGAACTTGTTAGAAAGCTCAGATTGGCTTTACACTTATAGTTGAAAACTTCGGCTTTAAATATTACGCTATCTTCTTGTATTTCCAATTGCTAACATAAACAGATGCAATGCTACAACATTACTAAACATCTTCATACAAAACAAACACTCAGCATAGAATGCTACAATATTCCCAAGCAGCCAACAAACATAATACATCTCTTTCTTATTCTTGAGAAGATCAGTCATCTGCCTCACCCTTTACAGCCTCGCTTTCAAAGAAATCATTTTTACTTAAACTGAGATATCAGAAATAAATGGCTGTATAAGTCCTGCCAATCATATTCTAACAAAGGAACGAGTTCTTGTGTTTAGGTTCACATGAACTTCTGCTCCATTATTTACTTCACTTTTACATTTGCTGACACAAAATCACGAGACAACATCAGGATTTGAACGCGGCTCTATGGCCATCCATCCATCTCGCTGGCTCTCCTCACCACACGCCTCTTTTGTTCTGACTGAGACCAGGTTGGCTCATGAACAAATTAGATGCGAGCTACGACTCTCCAAGATTCTTACAACTGCCTCTTGGCTGGGTCAGATTCACTAAAAGTGCGAACAAGATGGATGTGCGCTACGGCTCAGATAATATATTGAACCCATCAACACAAGCTCCAAAACATTTATGTCAACAACATATTTTTATCATTATTTTATCCATACATTGTTGGATGACATCAACACAAGCTCCAATACTTTGGAGCCTACAACATTTTTTGTACGTCAAAGGAAGAACCTACAACCAATGTACTTGCCTTTGTGGTATCTGTTGGTGTAAGATATTAATTATTTCATTTACTTATTAAATGAATAATTCTTACAATTGTAGCTTTAGATTACTTAAGGTGTGATAAGAGGTTAAGAGGGTGAGAAGATGAGTTCCACAAGGAGTTCTACTTGGAGTTTAATTGAGTACCACTGTGAGTTCTCTTTTGAGATCCACAATGAGTTAAACTTAGTTTCACAATGAGTTCTCCTATCAGTTAACTCCTACTCCTTTATATTTCTCTTCATCATGTTATTGTAATTGTGTTGATTAGTGTAAACCAGCGCTGAAGAAGTGCATAGTAGATATTTCTAAAGCAAGGCAGTTTAATACAAAGGTAATTGTTGCACATCCTCTTGCAAGTTTCTGAATATAAAGTCATCATTAATTTGCAAAATACTTGTGTGCTTACCCTACGAGAAGATCACCTACTAGCATATTCTGAAATGGTATCAGAGCTTCAGGGTCTGGTAATGAACATCAGATAAAATTTATCTGTTTGATTTCTATTATGTATTCTCTTGAATTAATTAAGAAGAATTTGTATATTGTTTGGATTCGTATTTTGTCGGCTTTTGCATTGGCAGTTTGATAGAGTTTGGAGGACTTGCAGATCTTGGTTAATTCCTTAGCAATCTAGTTTTGTTTTCTGACTTGATTTTTCCTCTTCGAGCTCTATCTACATCCTTTGGTAGAGCCTTTGGAAGGCGTGTTGCATGGATTTTTCTTAAGACTGTTTGGGTCTCTATTTTTGAAAGATTAGGAGGTTGTCACAAGGGTTTATCCCTACATAATGGTCTTTGCATTCCGTGAGCCCATCTGAGGAGAAAACGTTGAGAGTGGAGCCTTTTTTACTTCGCATAGATTGCATAGCTGGGCTTTACATCACCGTTTGTGCACATTGAGAGCTAGATTCGTCTCCGCATCGCCCATCATTCTCTCTGCTGGCTGCTTGACTAATGGCATTTTCAAGCTCCTATCATGGCAGCACCCAAAGCTGTGGATCTTCAAACCCCACTCATGCAAATCCGTGACCAGTCACATGCAAATGTGAGGCACTGTGCAAGGATTCAACCCTGAGGCTTGGAGGAATCAATATAAAAATAACGCAGACCTGTACATGTATATTCCTTTGCATGAATAACAACAGTGCCATACAACTCCTCCAGCCGGATTTCCTCTCCATGGCGGCGTGTCGAAAACTTTTTCTTTCCAGACCTGTACATCCATCAATGGCGATGCCCAAAGCCGTGCTTCAATCTGGTTTCTTCTCCTTACAACCCTATGTAGACTTTAGCGGCACCGTACAAGTTTATCTTCTCCTTGCTTAAGTCAAAACTTAGTTTTGCCCTAATCATTTTTGATAAATCTGCCCTAAAATCATTTTAAAATTAGCTATTTTTTAATTGTTATTTTTTCAGTGGCTATTTTATTTCACCTTATGTCAGTTATTTTTCACTTAATTTCACATGAGGGCAAGAATAAGGGGCATTTTTTGAATTTAGATTGTTTGAAGAGGTCCATCATTATGTGTCAGTTCCAATGGGTGGTTACATGGTATACTTGGCATTTAAACTTGTTTGCACTTTTAACTTTTAAGTGCAATTTAATTAAATAGGTCATTAATGATGGAAAAAATATTTTGCTATAACTTTTGACTGGTAACTCAAAATTGAGTGCCAGTTTTTTTAAAAGTGCATGTTTTTCATCCTATTTCCATTGGTCTACTTTGTTTTGTAAAACACACTCAAGTTATAAAGTGCCAAATTCAGGAGGGGTTTTGGGGTCTACTACTCTCTATAGCATACTTCGTGCACTAATTGCTCTCATCTATATGGACTCATTTTCAGCTCAATCCAAATATATCTAGAGCATGCACCATTGTTTTTTACTTACTCCAGCACTAATTACTCATTTGGATACATTATCGATTGTCCCTAAGATTTATTTCGTGAGCGTGCTTTAGGGGGTTCATTGTAGAGTATTTTGTACATTTGTACTCTTTTCTGGTGTCTTCTCTCGATCATGTCAACCCCATTTGAGATATTCCAGATGAGGAGATTTATTTCATCTCCAGTGATCCTTCTTAGGAAGGACAATTATGTTTCATGGCGTGCTTATATACAACACTTTCTCACACACAAGAATCATATTTCATTCCTATATAGACAAATTCTTGTACCTACTAATTATGATCAGTTCAATAATTGGGTTTATACTTGTGACAATGTTTTTGCCACTCTGTTACTTCATGTTTCCATGGATCTTCATTGCCATGTGGAACATACAGAGTGTCCATGCACTGTTTGGAGCATACTACAGAGTCTTTTTGGTGATCTTGCAGAGATTTATGTCACACCTCCTCCTCATATTCCTATTGTCTCTTCTAAGACTATTGTAATCTATCTTCATGCTTTTATTTTTTATGATGATACATCTATGGTGGATAGTGCTCTTCTTTGTGTTGAACCCCCACTACAAGATGAGATTCTGCCAGACCTTAGTTATCCTATTGTAGATTCTACTTCCGTTCTTGTGCATATTGTTACTCTTTTAGAGCCTTCATAGACTTGTATTTTTGAGGACTTTACTGATTTTAGTATGAGCACACCTATTGTGAGCATTAATGACTCATATATTCCTGTGGACATTCTTTATTTAGTTAGTGAGTCATGCTCTACTCTTCATATGGACATTCCTTTAGTGAATGTTCCATGTCTATTTCTTCTCTGGTTGTTCTCTCTCCTTCATTGTATGCTTCTTTATTACCATATTCTAAAGTTAATTATATGATATCTGATCAAATTTTAACACAATTAAGCACTAGCAAAGAGACATTTTAGTTTTTTTTAGAGATCCACATCATGATTCTTATCTGCATTCCACTTGAGTGGGAATTCAGTAGTTTGATAGCTTGTGGTTTATTTCTTCTGAAAGGAAGAGATCATTTATTGTAGAGGGACCTACTACAACATTCATCATGTCACATTCTGTGCATATATTCTCTCTCTTCTTTATGGAGGCACACATATTTCACATTTTGTAGGATACTGGGATCATCACTATGAACATGGGTACCTCATCAGGCCTCATTATTGGGACCCAATTTTACATCCCACCTAAGTTATGCTTAAGGGGGGTGTTGGAGTGGGCTTTCTAGTCCTTACTTCTTTTCTTTGTCTCTTTTGGGGGAGAGTTTTTTTTTCCACTGGGTTTGCTCCTTTTACTCCACTTTTGATAGTTGCATTGTATGTGGGTACCTCATCAGGCCTTGTTGTTGAGACCCATCTTTTTTTTTCATACACTTAAGCTACGCTTAAGGGGGGGTTGTTGGTACATGATATTAATTGTTTCATTTACTTATTAAATGGATAATTCCTACACTTGTAACTTTAGCTTACTTAAGTGTGATAAGAAGTTACGAGGGTGAGAAGATGAGTTTCATAGTGTGTTCCACTTGGATTTTAACTGAGTATCACTATGAGTTCTATAGTGAGTTAAACTTAGTTCCACAGTGAGTACTCTTAATTAACTCCCCCTACTTTATATTCTTCTTCATCATGTTATTGTAATTGAGCTAATTAGTGCAAACCAAAGCTGAAGAAGTGCATAACAGATATTTGTAAACTAAGGTAGTTTAGTACAAAGGCAATTGTTGCACATCCTCTTGTGTGTTTCTGAATATAAATTCATCATTGATTTAAAGAATACTTGTGTGCTCACCCTACCATAATATCACCTACTAGCATATTCTGACAGTATCAATCACAACATCTTTACACTTAGATGTACGAGATTATTCCTCTTCTCCCAACACTACAAGCTATGCCTCATGATCAACCTAATTGACCCATTCATGGTCCTCTTCTGTAAGCACATGGATATCATCCTATGTGATTCAATCTAATTATGGATCATACTCTTATAACTCAATGGCAGATAGATATTATTCAACCTCTGTAATATTCTTGTGACGGAGGTGAAGGTTGTAATGCATAAATACAAGATCATTTAACCTTTGTATTGACAACGTATTATGATTTTTAGGAGTGTAGTATTCAAATGTACTCCAATTACGCTCACACCAAGAAGCATTGTGTGGTTAGATTAACATTTGAATAACAATCCTCAAAAGATTTTACACTTTTGAAGTAAAATTTTCCCACCATATATCTACAACCATAAGTATTATAATGTGTTAAAATTCAACTCCAAAAATATGGAAAAATAATAAAAAATGAAAAATATTGATAATTCAACTGAAAGTTTACCTGGCTTAATTGTTGTCCTAGCTGCCTTGAAAATATCTCAAGCAAAAAGATCTCCCATTCCTTATTTGTATATCCCAATCTCAGACATAATATTCACCCTTGTCTACACATTTATCTCCATCGCCTTTATGACTGTGTAAATGCTACTCATAACCTCATTGATATCTCTAAAGGTCTAAAGGAATTAGAAGGTTGGGTTCAGAAATTAGGGACAAGCATGAAGTGGCCTATGGAGTTGTCTTATCCACCATTGGTCAATGATATCCCAAATGAGATGGTATTCGGACTCGACCATGCCATATACAATTTTTGTTTGCTCTTTAAGTTGGTCAATACCCTTATAGATATAACCCATTGCAAGTTTTTCTTTGTTAACAATGTGGAGGATATAAATCAATGGTTATATGACCTATAACAAATATTAGCAAAAAGAGTTTAGAGTTATAACTCTAATTATTAAACAAAAAATTAAATTAAACAACATTTTTAAACAAATAAAATGAAAATTCAAGAAACCTAAAATGACTTACATTTACAATCTCCCTTGCTAGTATCCTAAATTAGCACTCATCAATTGCAAATTCTACAATAATAGTCTCACCATTTGTATTTGCATATGAAGACTCACTCCATTTCTTGCTAACAAAAATTCACTGCAACAAAGCTTTTTATTGTACCAAAGACTACAAGGTGATGAATAAGGTTGAAAAATGGGTTACACAAGGCTAGACCAGCTCCTTGTTGTTTGTGAACTCTCTCATTAATAAAAAGGACCCAAGCATAGTTGTAGATGTACATACAAATATTACAACCTTTCTTTAAAATTGGAATGATTGACTCCATTTTCATGATATATTATAACATTAAATCAATGCAATGGGACGAGAAAGGAGTCCGAAAGATTGAGAGGTGCCTTTGCATAAGTAGTCTACCTGTAACAACTTAATTTATTATATTATCGGTGACTACATGCACCACACTTTATTTACCCACCTCTACAATAACTATTAATAAGTACCACATAAGTAATCAACATTTTTTAATCTCCCTAAGAGATCAATGGACTTCAAAAAGATAATCCCACTTGAAGAACAAACCAAGAAGTTTAACAATGTTCTATTTTTTTATATGTCCATTCATCACACTTGATAATGAAGTGCTTATTCTTCTAAATAACTCGCTACTCATCAATGATTGATTTCACATCAAAAACTTTATCTGATAAAATTGACCCCCTTAAAACATCAACAAAGGCATTTTGAACCCCTGACCAACAATGATGATAACATCCACTAGTGCTTGCCAATAAGATGACATAAAACACACAAAAAAATAGAATCTAAATATAAAAATAGATTTTAATTAATAAACATATTTTCTAATTATAATAGCATTCTAAAATCATACAATTTTTAAATTCTTAATGTATAATAACATAGAAAAATATAATATTACCTCACTGCATGAAAAATAATGTGATAAAGGTATCAAAAGTTACTATGTTTTGCAGTTATATTTTTGTCCTTATTCCAACTTGTGCTTTCTAGAGATGGATGGGAACTAGGAACTCAGCATGGAATGAATCAACTCATCAAACTATGATCTCTAAGACCAATGCTAGTATATCTAAGGAATATATCTAGAAGCAACTGCTATTTTCTGATTTTGCTTCACTTTTTACTCCTTTTCCTGAATTCTCTCTAAATGAGCTATAATCTCCCTTAAAACCTTAGTGTGTATAGTACAAAATACTACATTTTCAAGTCTAGGTATGTAGGGAACATGATATTTTAGTTGATTAATGATGCCACTAAGAAATTTAACTGCATAATATTTTAAAAACATGAGCCCTTTTTTCAAACCCTTAATGGCATGCCTATAAGCAAGGGTCTTTCAGACATTTTGGTCCTTCTATCATGGTTACCATAAAACCCAAAATATTACATTTTACATTAAAATAAAATGGTAAGGATTGTAGGGTTAACATTTAACTTTGCAAATCTTAAATATACAACAAAAAAGGTAACCATGGGTTTTAATATTTTTTCTATGCTATATTATAAATGAAGAAGAAGAAGAAGAGGGAAAATGTTAAGAAATGAGAGAAAGAAAAGAGGAGTGTTCATGGAATTTACCTCTTGTAGTTGTAGTCTTGTATATGCACACTCTAATTAAATCCATTAATATACACATAATGCACACATAAAGCTTTGTATCAACAAATGCATTATAAAATACACATAATGTTGAGTATATAATACATGTTTAATCACAAATTTCAAATAGAATTTTTAATTTACATCTACATAGAATTAAAATTATACATTTACCAATGGGGCCATGTTATAGGTTCATGCACACTATGTTATTTTAAAAAAATTTAAATATTGTTTATTAAATTGGTAGGGACATGGTAGGGTATGATAGGAGTATAATTTGACATTTAGATATGGAAGTATGGTTTATTATACTTTAATTTATATTGTATATATACACATTAAAGATGTTTGAGAGTGGTTTTGGACCTCTAGGAGTTATAATTCAAATTTTAGGTTTTGGATGGTCCTAGTGGATTTAAAACTTAACCATATTATTAGGGTTTTGGGATATAAAACTTACCCATATTTCAAGGAAACATTGCTAAAGGTATGAATGATCTATGAAAGAACACATCTCTCACAAAGTACCATGATTCGATCCCACCCAATTCTTAGTGTACCTTTTAATGCATGCACTCAGGGAGATTAATGTGTCTACAAGCCCATGCAACAAACACTACTAGTAAATGATAAAGATGAAAATATCAGGGGTATATAGAGGGTAATTATTCTTTATGGTTATTTTTTTAAGCACACTATAAACAACACACATTTTCCATGAAGCATATTTCCTATGTACCAAAACAATAAGAGAATCACGTGGAAAATTATTATGATGGATTACACTTTGATTAGTTAAAACATGTAATTATTTTTTTAATTAATTTTCATCCTTCAAGGACTACCTATATGACTTGATATTTGGAAGTGGACTATCTAATTGGAATTGAATTTTGTGCTTACTATGATCATTGGTGGCAACCTCGTGGCTCATGAAAAACTTCCTTGAACTAATGCACTAACTCTCATGTGCACTTGTGCTCTTTTTTAGTAAACATGTTATAATAAGTTTTATGTGCAGCCACTCATCTATCTTGAAAATCTATCAAAATAAGTAAATCAAACTTCCCACTTGTATTAATATTCCTTTTATTTTTAGATGTGTATGCAAAGGGAAATGCAATAGATATATAAATCAATCTTAGCTCAGAGAAGATAAATCCTACTTACACTTCTAATTGTGGATACATTACATATTTGGGGTCAAAACAAAGATGGATCCGTTAGACCTAGTCAACATATATCTATCCATAATAATATCACTAGGGAGGGTTCCAAAGCCTCCTATCAAGCAAGACTATGTAATAACTCTAACTACATCTTATGTTTTCATATTCACTAAACTAATAATAAACAAAGTAAAAGTCTAATTTAGTGCTCATCAAAGCATGCGGCACAAAGTGGGGTTAATAAACATGAAAATTAAACATGTATAGAAGACATATACTCACATCAATGTATACAAAATCATAGTGCATGAGAGAGAAGTAAAAAATGCACATCTATCTACTCTTTTAAATGAGAACAAACATAAAAATACTTACCTTTGAAGATGAACCTGCCAAGCCTCAATCTCTCCCTTGGCCAAAGTGCTTCATAAGAGTTAGTTATGGTATGTAAGGATGACAAGGATAAATCAGTTCTAGGATACATAACCTATCAATCCATACAAAAGTCTTCTCCACAAGACAAGATCAGTATCTCTAAAGAAAGTATGAAACTCTAAGCTATGCTCCTCAAGAAGAATAATGGATAAGTAGATGTGTAATATATATCTCTTATCCTTCTCTTCTTATAGAAATGATGAAATGGATGTGTTTATATAGGTAGATCTAACCCTAATCCTTTTGAAAGTTTAAGCTAATAAAGTCGATTGGTTATTAACAAAAATAAATTAGGTCAAGGACTAGGTTGGCCAGGGTTAGACCTAGACCCTAATAAGTTTTATCAATTAGACTACAAGGTCAATGGAGATGATAGTGTAACATTAACCATCAAAGAGGATTTTAGGTTAGTGAAGGGCTAATGAAGGTGGTAAATGACTAAAGGAGGGTGTAAAATAGGAGGAAAATATTAGGGGAATGTTTTTAGGAGATGGTAGTGTATATAAAAATTCTCAATAAGGGACAACAATCCTATTAATCACCAATGTTCTGCCCACCCTTTTCTCGGTACACCCCTTAAGGTGTGCACTCAGAGAGATTGAGACTCGAGGGTTCCTACAAAATAGAAAGCATCAATAATTGATAAATTTTGAAAATATTATGTGTATACATATGCCCCAATCAAAAATCATCACGTGTCATGTAGGTGAAACATGAGATGGTGGTTTGGTAAAAGAATATAGAAACACACAATAGTGAAGCTGAATATAGTGTAGTAAGGAGTAAATAAGATAAATGAAAGGATAAAATTGAAAAACATATACTTTTACTTACCTTAGTGTTGTAGATAAAGAAGGAGATGAAATAAATGTGAAAGTGTTCAATGTGGGTAACACTTGTAGAGATTAGCTAAAAAAGAGCGAAAAAATATATTTTTTAAAACATAGACATATAATAGTTGAGAAGATTCTCTATGATGTCAGGATTCTAAAACATCTAGTAGAGAGAAAAGCATGAAAAAAATAAGAAATCTGATGATAAATACTTGAAAGGTAAATAATTTTGAATAGTAAATATAAATAAGGTGAAAAATAATACGTTTGGTATTTTTCCTATTATGAGAAAAATAGAGTTATGATAGACATAGTGAGAGACCAGAGAGCTAAGATGGTAAGGAGATGACAACTAAGACAGAGAAGACATATAACATCTGCAGTGAGTGCAGCACATGTAACCAGCTAAAAAATTTAAAATTTTGAATATTTTAATGTAAAATTGATTAAATTATATAAAAATGACTAGGAGGCAAAATCTAGGCATCAGAATGAACCCAAATTTTTTTTCAGGGACACTAGGAGTAAAATGGGGTATTGTGTAGGAAGGATTCAAACTAATAAATGATCAAGGCATTTATGACAATTTATCAAAAGTCACCATTATGGATGAATACATTTGATTAGGTTGGCTTAGACTACAAAGGGTAAGAGAACTAACATGCTAACTATGTATCAGTAGGCTAATTTATTTGGCTAATGATAGGGGTGATTGCATAGCAGTGGGCTGAATTAGTTATTTCTAAAGTGGTCAATCTAGTTCTGCAAGGTACAAAAAGAGGTCAAATTAGTACTTGAAACCAAGGATGGATGACTTATTATTGAAGGGGGAGATCTAGTATAAATTTGATAGGTCCAATTTAGTATCCATGAAGAATTATAGGGTTGGTTTAGTATTTAATAGGTCAACTTGGTAGAAAATGAACAAACTAAATTAAACCTACTAAATTTTGTGAAAATTTTAAGAATGTACTTTTATTATAAATGACATGGAGATATAATACATCCTTTTTTGTTTGATATTTTTTATAGACACTGGAGATATTAGTGATTAATCGACACACCAGGTTACCATATTTACTAGAGTATTTGATAGATGTGAATAAAGTGAGACTAATTGCACTAGGCTTGGGAGGTATCATGGAGATGAGGTGCATCCCACTTAGTGTTGATCTCATTATCATGTTTTTGGAGCATGGGAATGGTTGACCAACACATTTCTATGGGTGGTTGATGGGGATACCATAGAGGTAGGTATCACACTAGAGGACATCCATGCATTACTTGGACTATCAATAAGGGGACACAGGTGATCATAGGGACATTAAATGATTTGGAGAAACATGCTTAGATATGATATATCCTAGATTGAGGGTTACTTTATTTGATTTTTATATTCTAGACATATTGAAGGCCATAATCAGACTTGTAACAGCATGAGTACTATGTTATAAGTCATACGGTAAGGTACCATTGTATTTGATAGCCTTGTTTTAGTTCATTTTGGATTAGGGGGCACTATATGATTTTGGGTATATCATCTAGGTCCAACTCATGCATGATATGTATAGGATGTTTTACAGAGAGTATAAGACCATGGGACTCATGGTTTTGCTTAGTATGTGGATATATGAGAGGTTATTGATGTATCAACCACTTGGGTTTCTCCATGTGGTTGATGATAAGTTACCAAAGGTGACTATATGGAAATAGAACTAGGTAGTTTGGGTTATGCCCCCCATGTCAACACTTTAAAATATCACAAGAGGGGAGATCGTGTGCTAACCATACCCATATATTTCTACTATTCAGCATAGTTGGGTAATTTTGGTGTCAGGGAGTGCATATCATGGGAAACTATACCTAGTGGACATAGACACAACTAGTGGCATACTTGCCAGGGTAGTTTGAACTCTTCCACCTAGTGGATCCTCTAGTAGTGATTTATTTTTGGGAATAATATGCTAGAGATCCAAGGGGGAAAGGAGGAGTGCCAGTAGAGAGACCAATGATCAAACTGTAACATGTGATATCATAGATTGGTCGAGCATGATAATCGATAGCTAGAGGAGGAAAGGGAATGGATGTTGATATAGGGGTGTAAAAGGTATCATATAATGAAACACAATAAGATTATTATTGAACACCTTAGACACACCACAAAAGAGGCACTATGGGTGAGATTGAGCATAGACAATGGGGTCACATAAGATGACTCGATAGTTGGCCTAGGATAGAGTTGGTCAATATATGCACCTCTAGAAAGAGTCTCATAGTATGCCTGAGTGGTGAATCATGGGTTCACATTGATAAGAAGGTGAGTGATGAATGAGGTGATCAGGGGATGCACAAATAAGGAGACCATGCTTAATAGATGAGTATATGAGAGATAGTGGTTGATGACACCTGAACTAGTAATAAATGTTATTATTTTTTATTTTGACATTATTGTCCCTAAAAAATGTCACTCATTTTTGGGACAACCTACGGACTATTTTGGCCCTGCCCAAACCAAAAATCATCTCTCCCCTTTTCAAAAAATTGTTCTGAGCGTTCAAATTCCTCATTTTTCAAGCTTCTCATAAATCTACAGACTCTTTAGGATTGAATCTATGGACTCTATAGGCTTGAATCTACGAACTCTATAGGCTTGAATCTACAGACAATACAGGAAGAAAATCTATGGACTCTGCAGGCCATGTTCTATGGGCTTCACAGGTTGATTTCTACAGACTCTGCAGGAAAGAAGCAAGCTCTCAACACTTAGGCGAGTTTAATGGGTTCAACAACCAATTGGTTCAATGTGCTTGGTGCAAAAAGATCAAAAAGACTTAGCCAAATAATGAAGAATGAACTGATTGAACCATTGAACTGTTGAACCAAAGTTGGTTCAATCAGTAGGTTAAAGGGGCTGCCCCAAAGCCAAAGAGGCAAGTGCCCTTGTGGAGGGTAGGCAACATTGGTTCGAGGGTCAAAGAAAAGACAAAATTCCTTCAAATTTATTCAAAGGCCTAAAAGGAACAATTTTTTTGGACTTTTTGTCCGATGGAAATGATTAAGTGAAGAAGGACGAAGGAATTTACTCGGGAAGAAAGCCCAAAGAAATTGAAAGGAATAAACGGCTAAGGAAATGAAGCTTTCTTTCAGACTTTTTGTCTAAAGGAATTCCTTCAAAAATAATTTCGAAGGAAAAGCCCGAGAGCCAAAAGCCCGTCGAAGAAGCAAGAACCCACCGAGAAAGTTGAAGCCTGAAGTCTACCCAAAAAAATCCCAAAGGGTAGGTACCCTTGCGGGGGGTACTTGAAGACGTAGAAGAGATCCTTCCAAAAAACTTAGACAAAGAAGGTTTTCAAAGAACAAGGATGGAACCATTGAACCTTGAACCAAATGGTTCAACAGGTTCAACTGGTTTGAAGGTTCAATATTTCAGGGCCTCAGAGGGACTTAGAAAGATAAAGGAATCAATGATTGAACGAGACATAGAATGAACCAATAAATTGATTGAACCTTGAACCGAAAGAGTTCAAAGTTCAATGTTTCATAGGTTCAAAGGTTCAAGGGCAGCCTCAGTCAAGGAAAAAGCAGCAAACAGGTGGTTCAACAGATAGTTCAACCAAGGAGTGGGAAAGTGATTGAACTAGGAAGCGATGGAACAAAAGAGACAGAATGACCCAATGAACCAATGAACTTTCATAGGTTCACAGGTTCAAGGTTCAACATGGTTTAAGCAGCTGGCACCATTGACGGTCCCACGGATGTCAAATTTAAAGTAAAGAAATATCCATGGAAATTCAAATAAAGCACAAAATTTAAAGGAAGAACCAAGCAACTAACCAAAAGATAGCCTGATAGCTCAAATCACAGCAAGAAGAGACAAATATATAAAAGACAAAAGTAGAAAGAGGGAAAAGCCTGAAATATCTATGTAGAAGTAATTTTAGTAGGTGGAATAGTCCACTAAGCAGGTATTTTGGCTTACAAATTAAAGATGCGGCATGTTTTTCCTTCCATGAAGTAAAGTCAAAATGGACAGCTATGCAGATGTCAGAGGGGATAGACCAGATGATCCAAACTCAGGAGAAGACATATGGGATGAAATGACATGCCATAGTTAAGATAGCTACCCTATTTTCAATGCAGTCCTTTGACAAACTTGGAAATGCAATCAAGGCATTGAATGCACAGCATGGGCCATTCTATGGAAAAAAGTGCCAAGTCTTTTTTGGCTGCTATATATTGTAATCTATTTTATTTTTTTACAAAGATATTCCCATTAATAGAAGCAAAACTCTACCCAAATTGAAAGGCGAATACTGAGACTTTGAGCTTAGATTGTATTTCATATTATTTTATCTAAATGAGAAAGCAAGTGATTCACAGACTTTGTGTTGTATAGCTTGTATCATTTTAGGAAATTGTTCTTATGTTTGTCTTCTGAATGTGTTCTTATTTATTTAATTTAACAAGTAGAGATAGTGGAAGTGATAAGGAAGGTGTCCTAAATCTAGCTGCTTTCAGACTTTGCGATGTCATAGTTGTCTTCAACGTGTGTTTATTTTCTATTTTTATGTAAAGGACCTTGGAATGACTTTGTGCCCCCATTGTTCTTCGTATCTCACTCTTGGGTAGTCAAGGTGGAGACTTTGTGCTACATCTTAGATTGTTGGTCGCTACGCCCTTGGCACCCTGTTACTTATCCTACCACAAAGATTCCTGTTGTTTACAAGAATAAGCACTTCTGAAAGAAGAGAAGTGCCTTCTGTCACTTCACCAGGATTTCTACTATCCAGGAAGGGATCTAGCTCTTGGTTGAATGTTACTTCTGAAAGAAGAGAAGTACCTTCACCAATCACCCAGGATTTCTCCTCTATCTATGAGCATCATCTCTAAAAAAAGAGAGATGGATGGTTTATCCCAACCCTGTGCCTTACTTTCTACTTATTTATATAGTATATAGCCTCTGCATATTTAATAGGGAACCTCCCCTTGATGAGAGGAGAGATTTGTCTCTAGTTGATTTAGTAAAGCTACACACCTGGATGACCAATCCTCCTATCCTGTGGTGATAGGAACTATTTTAGTCACCAGTTAGCTGGCCAACAAAATATTCACCCAACAATTTTTGGTGACTCCATTGGGGATGATCGTGCAGTCTGCAACCTCAAGTTTTAGATTGAAACAGTCCCTACCCTTATCCATTACATAGTCTAGTGAATCTATTCCATGTCTTACCCATTATCATTATAGCCTTACCATTTTCCTCCATCTCCATTATTTTATCTGGTCTACAAAACTAGAGCTGCTGGAAAAGAGTGTGCAATTTGAAGCCTCAAGCCTTAAGCTGAAGTAGGGCCAGTTCTTTTCCATTTTTGTTCTACAATCTAGCCACTCTACAATCATGGCAGTTTGAAGACCCTGGGGTAACTCTTTTGGCCCACTCAACTTGACTCCACCTCTGCATGAACTTCCACGCAGTTCAAGAAAGAATTTCACCAAATTCTTTGGTGATGGGAAGGTTCATCCTGATGAACACATTGTAGCTTTTAGCATAGCCTGCGGTGTGATAGGGGTGGAATTTGAAGACGTGGCAGTCAGGCTATTCATGGAGACACTACAAGGCACTATTGTAGACTGGTTCTACTATCTACAAGTTGGATCAGTTACTGACTGGGATACACTCAAAGCCAAGTTTGAAGCTAGGTTCAACCCTGTAGAGGATGTACATGCTTTGCTGGCCCAACTCACTCAAATGAAAAAGGAACCTCATGAGCCTATGAGGGATTTTATTGCCAAGTTCAACAAGATGAGGCACATGATTCCCATGGTCGCCCAACTGACACCTCAGAATCTCAAATGCTTCTTCATCAACTCACAGTTGCTTGAAGTGAGTTTTCTGTTGAGACGGGTTAGACACATAGACCTTGAGGCTACTCAAGACTTGGCTACTAAGCTAGAAGATGAACTTATCTTGGCAAGAAAGATAAGGAGAGATCCTAACAGAGGTAAACCCTCTTCATCTTTTGAATACTCACCCACAGCCACCATTGACCCAATGGTACAAAAGCTGGCAAATAAATTGCTAGCCTTGAAAAGGCAAATGGCACAAGGTATGTCTTCTGCTCCTCTATATAAAGATATACCAAGAGGACAATCCCCAATCAACCATATCAAGGCAACACTGCTAGAAGTCAAGGGTAACCAAATCATCTTCCTCCCCCACAGAGGAACCTTGCCCATGAAGCACCTCCAACCAACTCAGTAGTGGGATATCTAGAAACAGAACATGTTTCCTATTTCCAACCTGAGTTTGAGCAAGAAAATGATGATGGTATCTTCATGGAGGATCAAGAAGAATCAGCTGACAACTCCCACATTGGTTTCCTCAATTTATAGGATGAACCCAGAAGTGAAGGTGAAGCAGTCGAAGGATCATACGCAGCATTCACAAGGTCTGAGAATCAGTCAGCCTAGCAGGCTGACAAAGAGAAGATAGAGGAATGACCCCAACCAACAATTTCAATTACTAATCAGAGAAACCCTCTTCCTTTCCAGTTAAAGAACCTAGGGATTACCAAAAAAGTAAGTACATCAAACATCTCTACACCTTCTACTTCAAATTCGTAGATCAGTCCTCCCCCTCCCAAAAACCAAAAGGATGAACTCCCATCCTCTCTTCCAAGTCCATCTCAGTCATTTGCCATGATTGATCATGTCAAGAAATTTGAAATTCAAATGACTGAGTTTGAATCCCTGCAAGCCAATCCTGAGCAGTTAAACATTGGTGAAGAGCTAGGTGTGGACCTCTCTGAGGCAAAGATTGTGGTCACCCAAATGTCAGCCTCTAATGTTCAAATTCTATTTGAGCCTTCAGGCAAGGGTAATTACTCCTGGACCATAGAGGATGCTCATGTCTCAGCTAATCAAATTCATATGGCTGGTAATCTAGGATTTGATCCAAATCAGGCATCAAAAGAATTGTTAGGGCATAGTACAAATCAAGAAGGATCTTCCATCTCTGATGAAGAGAAATATGATAAAATATTAGCTTCTGATGATGCTTGGATCCTGGAATCTGATGGCAGCAATTCTTACATAGCTAGATGTGGATCTCTATTACTCGGATTGAAAATTTCTCGAGATGAAGAAATAAAACTCCTTTGCACCAAAGGAGATGCTGAGCTAATGATTTGTCAGGGGTTTAATGCTGACAATCAAAGCATGTGTTGGACTGAACCAACAAAACAACAAGCTATGGTGGTGGACCATATTGCTATATTCCAAAGTCAGCAAAAGGAACTCTTCGTAGAGAGAGCAAGGAGTTATGGTTTTCAGTTTGAAGACCACATCCCGCCCTGGGGAAAGAAGAGGAAAGAGCCAAGATAAAAACATAGAAAATTGGTTTCCTGGTGGAGAGTTCCATTTGTCCATCACCATTTATGGGGACAAAATGGTTTCCTACTGGTTTATCAAGATGACATCCCCTTTTTTTCATCTCACGATGAGCAGCATCTAAAGTACTTCAATTCTTGAAGTACTAGATAAGTTCACCTGTACATATGTATATATGTATAGTCTTTAGTTCTATTTTGTGTTTTTTGTTTTCATTTTTTGGAGCCTTTCTTTTTGGGTAGCATGACTCCATAGCCCAATGGCATAATTCAAGGCACTGGAGATTCTAGTTTCTACTCCTCTCAGATATTCCAAGTTTTAAACTGAAGGAAGTTCCCCAACTAGAGCCCGTTGTTGTCCCTGAAAAATGTCACTCATTTTTGGGACAACCTACGGACTATTTTGGCCCTGCCCAGACCAAAAATCATCTCTCCCCTTTTCAAAAAATTGTTCTGAACATTCAGATTCCTCATTTTTCAAGATTCTCATAAATCTATGAACTCTTCAGGATTGAATCTATGGACTCTATAGGCTTGAATCTATGGACTCTGTAGGCTTGAATCTATGGACTCTGCAGGAAGAAAAGCTACGGACTCTGCAGGCCATGTTCTATGGGATTCACAGGTTGATTTCTACAGACTCTGTAGGAAAGAAGCAAGCTCTCAACACTTAGGCAAGTTTAATGGGTTTAATGACCAATTGGTTCAATGCGCTTGGTGCAAAAAGATCAAAAAGACTTAGCCAAATAATGAAGAATGAACCGATTGAACCATTGAACCATTGAACCAAAGTTGGTTCAATCGGTTGGTTCAATCAATAGGTTTAAGGGGCTACCCCAAAGCCAAAGAGGAAAGTGCCCTTGCGGAGGGTAGGCAACATTGGTTCAAAGGTCAAAGAAAAGACAAAATTCCTTTGGATTTGTTCAAAGGCCCAAAAGGAATAATTCTTTCAGACTTTTTGTCTGATGGAAATGATTAAGTGAAGAAGGCCGAGGGAATTCATTCGGGAAGAAAGCTCAAAGAAATTGAAAGGAACAAATGGCTAAGGAAAATAAGCTTTCTTTCATACTTTTTGTCTGAAGGAAAATCCTGAGAGCCAAAAGCCCGCTGAAGAAGCACGAACCCACCAGGAAAGTTGAAGCCTGAAGTCCGCCCAAAAAAAATCCTGAAGGCTAGGTACCCTTGCAGGGGGAACTTGAAGATGCAAAAGAGAGCCTTCCAAAAAACTTAGACAAAGAAGGTTTT
>JARHVA010002386.1:2462500-2507500 GCA_037957365.1 Torreya grandis | reverse complement strand
CATGGCTACCATGATCCAGATTGGATAGGTACATGTCTATGTGGCCAACCTACAGGGATAGGTAAAAGGATTGAGATCCTAGATGGCTTAATTACAACACATCATGTAGAGGGGCCAGTCTGAGGCATTTATGGGCAGCATGGCTAGGGTATGGGATAGGCATGATGGAGCCCAGTTGTAGAAATGGAGCTTTGTATTTTTATATTTTGCACCATTATATTCTATAAAACACATTATATATAGAGATATATTATTTTTGATTTTTGGATTTGGTCTCATGATTTTTATTTGGTTGTGGTTGTAGGTACAGGGATATATTTCTTTCTAGCACGTGTATTTATCTTTTATTGTAGATGTTATGGGAAATATATGTGGAGTGTTTTCTTTTCTAGAACTATGTGATATACATAAATGGTTAAAAATAAATAGTCAAAACGGGATTGGAAAAGTATAATTAATCAAAAAAAAATGTACTACACACTATATCATGATGGGTAATGTGTAATAACAAAATATTACTAAGTATAATAAACCAAAAAGTGGTAAACAAGAAAACAATTTTTTTTTAAACCATGAAAAAGATTGGCACAAAATTAAAACAAGTAAAATCACACTATATCACATTGGGAAATATGAAAATAATGTAATAAAATGGAAATTTATTGGTATAAAAACAAAACAATTAAGTCAATCAATCATACTAAATCACGTTGAGAAGTATAAAAGACAAACAAAATTGGCAGAAGGAACTTAAATTGATCACACTAATTCAAGCTAGGAAGTATGAAAAAATTATGATAAATAATTGTATTCTTACATGTAATTTGAAAATATGAAGATAAAATTTAAATATCAATGAATTAAGCATCAAACATACTATAACAATATGGGAAACATGTCAATGACATGTAACTCATAATCAATCATGACTTATCTCAAATTTGAAACATGTTATTTCATTATAACTTGGGTATTGGAAACTTTTATGATGACAGCTAGGTCCTATCCATGGTTTTACATTACAACTCATAAAGGGAACAGCATTGAGGTGGAAAATAATAGAAAATATGTTTAAAGAGTATGTTTGGAAGGGTAATGTAAAAATTTGGTAATTTGTGAGGAAGGCCTGGTCCTATCTAGGGTCTTACACTATAACTCACAAATGGGATCCCTAGGGGAAATGATTAGTGAAAAAAAAATCTCAAGGGGAAAGATTAGGATTGTGTGAAATGAAAGAGGGAATGTAAAAATCATAACATAGGCATCTATGATAAGACCTTAGAAAATAGGGGGCACACTAAGGACATAGAAATATACTAATTGATTAGTGATCATCAATATATAGAGGATACTTGTTTACAAGAAACACAAAGCTATATAGGTATATAAGTAAGATACTAAGATCAACTCATGTTGGTTGTTTTTAATAATAAAATTAAAATGGACCTACCTTCCCACAACATGTTCCTCATTTCTCAAGACCTCTTACAAATTCATCGATCTACTGTAAAGATTGAATACTTGCATGATAAAGTAGGTAACATTATAAGTTTTTTGTATTCTCATTTTCCAATCTAGTTACCTACTGCACCCCAATGGACCTCAACTCTATCATGAGGCCAAATGTGGAGTTTGAGATTTGATTAGAAAAAGGCGATGTGCTTATAATCACATCTTTTAGTGTGATTTTACTTTTGAAAAAAATTTAATGTTGCCTTTTAAATCATTGACTTTTGTTAAAATGATTTAGCTTTTGAGTTTTTATGGATTTTAAAATGCCACCTCCATACAAACTTGGAATGACCAATCATGAGAGATAAAGTGATACACATAAATGATATTTTAATCTTTGGCTAAAGAAGATAAATATCTAAAGACACGACTGACTAAAACACTTAGGCTTACTTATGAACTCACATGTTATCTCAAGTTTAGACCATGTGTATGCTTAGTTTGTAAAAGGAAATAAGGGGAATAAAGGGAGATCCAATATGGACTAGTAAAAGGAGATTATAATGAGATGACTTGTTTGCTAATTGATCACATGGTAAAGAAGAAATGACTAAGGGGAGCAAGGTTTGTATAACCAGAACACAATAATGTTTATCTGTGCAATAGAGATAAGGTAGCAAATAATAATGTTAAATAAAATTATATCCATAGAAAAGGAACTCATAGAGAAAAAGTATGTAATCATGAAAAATAATCCATAAGAGAACATATGAAATAAAATGACACCAAGCAACATGTAGCATGAAACATAAGTAATCATGTAAGATAAATAGGAATTTGACATAATGTCAAATGATATAAGATAAACCAATGTAAATTTGGAGCACATGTCCAATATAAATTGAAGAAAGAAGTGAAAGAACATCATGATGTGTTCATAAATATTGGTAGATTTGTCCACACATATTATCCATAACATATGATAAGTCTATATGAAGTTGAACTCTAATTGTAGTGAAGGTCTCATTGATCTTTAAATAAAGTTGAGAAAATACTTCACATCAAATCTCCTCAATATAAAATGTAGGCATGCTTTAAGGATTATACTTATGAATAATATCATGTAGGGGATGCTCAAGAGAAGGAATAGGAATAGACTATGAAAGAGATGAAGGGGTCACTAGTGGAGAATAGGCCATAGGTGAAGGAGTCACCACTGGAGAAGTGGCCATAGGTGATGGAGGATCCATAGGTGGAGTCACAGGTGGAGAAACTATAGGTGGATAAGGGTCCATAGGGAAAAAATGGGGAGCCTTACTAGTATGATGACCTATGGGAGGAGGGATAGTAGGCACAAGAATGGTCATGAGGTGATCCTTGAGATGCTGATGAAGGATGTGGCAATGGTCAATGTGATGAGTACCACATTGGTATCACAAAAAATATAACTCTCCATATTTAGGAATATATTTAGTTAATACTTTCATGGGAGGTATAGCCTTATTTATGGGATGAAGAAGAGTGGGACACAAGGTGTCTATATATTATCGAATCTTATGATAATGCATGTAGGAATGATTAGTTGTGCCATGAAAGCAATAGGTATGCTTATTAGTATAGTTTATGGGTATACTAATAGAAGGATTGGAAATGGAAGTTGGGGAAGGATATTATAGTGTACAGTATCTAGCCCAATGATAGATAAATTTATGAATATCATAGTATGGTTGATCTACCCATTTGGTGGGTAAAGGAGAAAGCTACAGTAAAGGGAGAAAACCATCACCAAAGGGATGTGGGCTTAGTGGATAGATTGGACAAGGTATGACTAAAGGATAAATAGTATAAAAAATAGGAAGAGACATAGGAAGAGACTCAGCTAGAGAGAGTGTGATAATAGGATTCACACTAGGCTCAGCTACTGGAGGGGCATGATGCATATAAGGCTAAAGGATAGTTATAAGCATATTAGGGGCAAGTTAGCTATAGGGATTCTAGTATTTAGCAATGTTATAGGGACTAGTCATAGCATGATCCATAAGCATGTTTCTATGATTTTATTTAGAAACTTGAGGTGTGTACACCATTAGGAATTATATATGATGGAATGTGATAAGATATATGAAAAACTAAAGAAAAGAAGAACAATAAGGATTGATTTCAGCATCTCAATCATGAATGAAACCAACCTAAAAATGGGTCAACTTAGTCATGTGTATGAAGATCAGTTGCACACGTAGTGATGACATTTTCATCAAATTTGGTGTGATGAATGGAGTGTCAAATCAACTTAGTCATGTGTATGAAGATCAGTTGCACACGTAGTGATGACATTTTCATCAAATTTGGTGTGATGAATGGAGTGTCGAATCTTAGTTAAGATGATTAGGATATCATCACTAAATGTTTGATAGGAATGAGACTTTAGAGAAGGTGGAAGCTAAGAAATGAGATGAGGAGAGAGATCAGAGGTTTTTATCTTGATTTTGATCTTTTCAAGCTCATCATCATCTAAATCTAAGCGATTAGTTGGTATATTCTTGATAAGTTTAGGGTGACCATGTTAACCTTATGTAGAGTTGACAGGGAATTTAACATTTGAGATTCATGAAATGGAATGCTTGGTAAGGGTTCAAGGGTTAAAATTTTGAATACTCCACGATCTTGGAATTATTTGAAATTATAAGGGTTAGAGTCACCTTGAATCCTATAGATTGAAACATTATTAGGGAATTCGACACATTGGTAGGCAAAAGAGGCAATTGCTCTCATGAGATGAGTCCATGGCCTTCCAAGCAAGATGTTATAGGAGGGATGGAAATTTAAGATCATAATCTTCACTCAAACAATAATAGGTGGAATGGTGATATGGATCCACACACAACCTAAGGGAGGCATTTACCTTTGGGCATAGCCTTGACATGTGCTACATGTGGGCTTAAGTCTATATTTCGAATATCCAAGGGTTTTAATAAAATTGAGAGACACAACATAAATACTTGAACCCTCATCAATCAAGGCACACTTGACTTAGATATCACTAATTTAGACATTGATAAAGAGGGGAGGATCATCTACATGAAGTTGAATCTCATCAGGAATCATAGAAGTAATGGAGAATTTGAGGGAGAGAGAAGTGTCTATTGTTTCATCAACATTTATAGGCATCTCTTCGCACTATTGTAAAATGCTATCTTCTGATCCAAATAAGGTAGCTTTGTGTCCTGTTATGGGAGTATGAGGGATGTTCATGTCGAACAAGAGTTGCATAAGATGATTAAGATGATTTGTATAAGTCTTCATAAGTTTTATAAATGGGATTTGAGATGGGAGATTAGTAATTTTCGTGATAGGATCCCATTCATCATAACCCATATAGGGATTATTGGAAATAGGTGCATAGTGTTGGAGGAGTTCCTCAGAAGGAAGAATAAAAATGCATGTGAATTTGTGTTGATAAGATGTGGGAGGTTTAATTAGAGGACAAGTTTGTTGATTGTCTTGAGAGTATGAGGTAGTTGATGCAGGTTTGGTTTGAGATAGATTTAAAGAAGTGGTAGTATAAGGTTGAGAATATTTGGTGACGAGTAAATAGGATATAGGAGTTATAGAAATGGTATGAGAAGTATTATCTAATGGAGGTGTTGTAATTTGTTCATCAAAAGATATAAGGTCTTCTTGCCCTGACTCTGTTAAGTGAGTTGGGAAAGAATATTAGATAACATGAAAAGTGTGGGATGATTGGAGAGTATGGGTGGGATGAGAATTAATGAAGGTAATTATCCTTCTCATATTAGTCATGTTGAACACATTATCTTTAGGATTTGGGTCTATAAGAATATTAAATTTTTTTTAGGAGTACACTTATCATTGGTGTATTGGTGATTTGGAAGAGGATCTTTGTAGATGGCCAACTAAGCATTAGCCTAATTCAAAACTTGATTTTTAGTTTGTGTTTCATGGGATTTTAAGGAAATGTCATAGTCTTGTTGAAATTTATGAATGATAGAATAATTATCTAAATTGGGACCAAGGAGGAAATCCAGCGATGAGTTATGCAATTTCATATAAGTTTCATGAGAATGACCCCAACTATCATGAAACCAAATAACTTTGTTTGGATCGTACTAGGATTTCATGTGATGAGTGGGATCAAGCTCTCATGGAAGAGGCCTTGAGAGATGATTTTTTAACTCTACTAAGTATAAAGGTTTATAAAATTTGGTGTTACTTGTTGAATATAAGTGAGGATTAGAGATGTGGTTGAGGGAAAGCTTATTCCAAATCCTGGTTGGGAACAATAGCTTGAATATTATGAATGACATCATAAGAATCAGTGACACCACCATTAGTATCATGATAATTATTATTTATGATGAGTGTTCAAGTGCCCATATAAGTGTCTATTGTTTCATCAACATTTATAGGCATCTCTTCGCACTATTGTAAATTGCTATCTTCTGATCCAAATAAGGTGGCTTTGTGTCCTGTTATGGGAGTACGAGGGATGTTCATGTCGAACAAGAGTTGCATAAGATGATTAAGATGATTTGTATAAGTCTTCATAAGTTTTATAAATGGGATTTGAGATGGGAGATTAGTAATTTTTGTGATAGGATCCCATTCATCATAACCCATATAGGGATTATTGGAAATAGGTGCTTAGTGTTGGAGGAGTTCCTCGAAAGGAAGAATAAAAAAACATGTGAATTTGCATTGATAATATGTGGGAGGTTTAATTAGAGGACAAGT
The DNA here is from genome assembly GCA_037957365.1 of Torreya grandis. Lineage (NCBI taxonomy): Eukaryota > Viridiplantae > Streptophyta > Pinopsida > Cupressales > Taxaceae > Torreya > Torreya grandis. The sequence continues at coordinate 2,501,296 of JARHVA010002386.1, read as the reverse complement.
TTGTTGATTGTCTTGAGAGTATGAGGTAGTTGATGCAGGTTTGGTTTGAGATAGATTTAAAGAAGTGGTAGTATAAGGTTGAGAATATTTGGTGATGGGTAAATAGGATAGAGGAGTTATAATAATGGTATGAGAAGTATTATCTAATGGAGGTGTTGTAATTTGTTCATCAAAAGATATTAGGTCTTCTTGCCCCGACTCTATTAAGTGAGTTGGGAAAGAATATTAGATAACATGAAAAGTGTGAGATGATTGGAGAGTATGGGTGGGATGAGAGTCAATGAAGGTAATTATCCTTCTCAATTAGTCATGTTGAACACATTATCTTTAGGATTTGGGTATATAAGAATATTAAATTTATTTTTAGGAGTGCACTTATCATTGGTGTATTGGTGATTTGGAAGAGGATCTTTGTAGATGGCCAACTAAGCATTAGCCTAGTTCAAAACTTGATTTTTAGTTTGTGTTTCATGGGATTTTAAGGAAATGTCATAGTCTTGTTGAAATTTATGAATGATAGAATAATGATCTAAATTGGGACCAAAGAGGAAATCCAAAGCTAAGTTATGCAATTTCATATAAGTTTCATGAGAATGACCCCAACTATCATGAAACCAAATAACTTTATTTGGATCATACTAGGATTTCATGTGATGAGTGGGATCAAGCTCTCATGGAAGAGGCCTTGAGAGATGATTTTGTAACTCTACTAAGTATAAAGGTTTATAAACTTTGGTGTTACTTGTTGAAGATAAGTGAGGATTAGAGATGTGGTTGGGAGGGAAAGCTTATTCCAAATCCTGGTTGGAAACAATAGCTTGAATATTATGAATGGCATCATAAGAATCAGTGACACCACCATTAGTATCATGATAATTTTTATTTATGATGAGTGTTCAAGTGCCCATATAAGGTTGAGATAGCTCAAATTGGTGCATAAGTAAATCTTGGCACTTAACTTGGTCAATGGCTTGTTCCAAAGTTCATGGAGAGAAATTTCAAACTTGATATTATAACATAGGATAAAAAGAGTTAATGAAGATATGATAGAAGTTATCATCTCTCATATTGTGTTAATGATTGCTAGACAAGGTCTTCCACCATTTAATGAAATCTTGTGTAGTTTCCATCTCAAGTTCATTTTAATTGATAAAATGAGCTAAGGTATTTTTATGGAGATCACTAATTTAAAACTCTTATACCAGAGCATTAACTAAATATTCAAAACTAGTGATAGAATGATATTTGAGTTGGTTATACCAATCTAAATCATCTCTAAAGAGATTTTTTACTAACATCTTGGTAACAACAAAAGTTTTTAACTCCACCCAATACTTGTATAGATTTCCAAACATTGATAACTGAAGGGTAGGATTAGTTGACCCATTGTAACTAATGGTTGGAGTGATACCTCCTATATATATATATATATATATATATATATATATATATATATATATATATATATATATATATATATATATGTTAGTAATTTAAGGTGTAAGAGGTTCATTATGAAGGTTTTTAATAGTTTTTTTAACAAGAGGAGGTTGAGGTATATGATTACCATGGGAATATCGAAGGGGAGGTGGGGATCATTTTGGTTATGCACTCCTCATGGAACCTATTGAGGGTGAATTTGGAGATGGATAAGATGATTTTGTATTTGCATCATTTGGTTGGCATTATTAGCATGTAAAGTGTTCATTTGGTTAAGAGTTTTTTAAAAATGTTGATGGGTTTGAGTGGTATTATTTGCAGTGTGTGATACATTGGCATTAGTATTAGTGGCTTAGGTACCATTATGAGTGGTAGCATGCATGTTATTAGTAGTTTGAGAGGAATTGTTAGTAAATGAGGCACTAGTAGCATGATTTTCTTAGGTGGTAAAATATGCACTAGTAGAGGTATGAGAAGAAGAATAAGTACTAGAGGCATGATTAACATGGGCATAAAATGATGCACTAGTGAAATAATTAAGAAGAATGGGTCTTATAAAAGGCCCATTAGATGTAGAACCTACCATTTTAGTAGAGACACTTGCCATGGAGGTAGAGGAAATCAAAAAAGAATAAGTCATAGTATGAGAAAGGGTCACAATAGAAGGAATGGGTTGAGAGGAAAAGAAGCTATTGCCCCTAAATCCATGTGAGAATGAGGGGGAAGGAGAATGGGGATCCTCAGTTTGACCTCTTATCATAAGGTGATAAATAGTAGAAGGATATTTTCCTCGATGTTGAGGAAATTCATTAATGAAGAAAATCATTTTAGAGTATGTTCTAATTTAGAATAATTTTATAAGGAGAAAAGATGGTTATGAACTGAAGATTTATTAGGAGGGGTTCCATAGTTTGTAGTGTAAGTGGCCACATACACATTAATTTCATCTAGAATAGGAGCTACAAGATGTTTATCAAAAAACCTATTGGGGTTGGTAAGGTTCATCATATCTATTGAGTTAAACTTAGTATTGTCCTCAAACAATAAGTTCATGATGAGATAGAAAGATTAAGGAAGACTAAGATGATGTAAAAACAAAATGGAAAATAGGAGATAGAGTCGAACAGATCGATTATGTTTTGTAATCCAATGGGTAGAGAATATCATACAGTCATATAGGTTGACTTGATATTGTACATGGGGATAAAACAAAATGATAAGGATAGAGAGTCATACAAGTAAATTGTGTTCTATAGCCTAATTGGCAGAGAAAGATATAGAGCTATACAGGTTGACTCTATATTGCAGACTGAGAGATAAAGCTAGTCGAGAAGAATACATCGTCACACAAGTTGATTATGTACTATGAATAAAGGGAAAATATCATCTATAAGAGATTGTATCAACTATAATGATAGTTTGTTAAAATAAGAATTTTTTTTCAATATAAGTGAAGCAAGAATGAAACCAAAGACAAACAATTGGATCAATGTGAGTGATTCAATTGGGGCACACATCAAAAAACTTTATACCAATGCTAGATAATGCAAGTTTTTGTAATACAACACTGAATGATCAGAGAAAACAATCAATTAAAAAATTAAATGCTAACTAAGTGGTCATCTTGAATGTTATTAGATTATTATAAAGTATTGCTTTAAGTGTGATAGGAAAGTTGATTGAAATAGGGAACTAGAAAAATAATCTATGGATGGTTTTAGGATGTTTAGGATAAAAGGGATCTATGTTGGTAATAGTAATAGATTCGTATTTGGGCTTACCCCCTCACTTCACAATCTTACAGTGATAAGGGTATTAGGTGCTTTGCCAATATATACCATTAACCACGTATTTATACTTAGCTAGAAAACAAAGTTGGCTTCCCCCTTGGTGATGAAATCCAAGTAGGTAGGCCTTGGGTAGACAAGTGTTTAAATGAATTTTGAATGATGTGTAATTTGGTAGTGTGTGTAAAATTATAATATAGTGTAACTAAATGGTAATTTAAAAAATCACCTATTCAGACTATGTGAGTTACTCTAAGAATGCAAACAATTGAAAATGAAATGTGAATTAATTACTAGAAAATAGTTGTTGATTCCTTGATGAAGAATAGTACAAAGTCTATTTAGGTGATATTGTATACAAATAGTATATATTCAACTAGGTCACTACTATTCTATAGAATCAAGGTCTTAAATAATAGAGAGTTGAATAGGTCAACTATGTCTCTTAGATAGAAGATAGACTACAAAACTAAGTCGACCAAGTTAACCTAGTTAGCTATGGGGTTGTAGTTTTAAAGACTACTAATTTGGGCAAAATAAAATTGAAGAAAATACTAAAATGAAAGAGAAGGGAAAGAGAGGAACCTTAGTATAATTGAATATGGTTAGGATTGAAAATTTTATGCTAAATTTCCTTAAATTATACTTTCAAATTTTGTAAACCAAGTAGATTGGTTTGACCCAATTTTGTAAATCCCTATGTGCTGAAGAAGAATAAGATGATAAAGTTGACATGTTTAACCTAGTTTGTTAACTTGTATGCTTGTAGGCAGAATAAGATGAAAAATTTGACCTATTTGAGATTGTATGCTTATCTAGATCTAAAAAGGAGTATTGTGTCAACCTATTCAATCCAATAACCAATATTTGATGAATACCTACATAGACAGAATAATTTTTTTTTGATATGACTATGTGTTCAACCTACACACATAAAGTTAGAAATATACTGACTAGTTTGATACAATAATAAAAATATATAAAAATATAATAAGATGATAAAAATGATCGTGTGAAATAAAACCTTCAAGGGTTAAATTCACATCGGGTTCACCATAATGTATGCAATAAGAAATGTAGAAGATCTATAAATTAATCATAGCTTGGAGAAGATAAATCCTACTTACACTTCTAATTATGGATACATTAGATACTTAGGGTCATGAACAAGATGGATCCACTATAAATATCCAAGGGACCTCTTACCATAATAATATCATTAGGGAGGATTCTAAAGCCTCTAGTTAATCAAAACTATGCAATAACCCTAACTATATCCTATGTTTTCATATTCACTAAACTAATAAAAAGTAAATTAAAAGTCTAATATAGTGCTCACCAAATCTTGTGGCACAAAGAAAAGGTAATAACCATGAAAATTAAACATGCATAGAAGACATATACTCATGTCAATGTATACAAAATCCTAATGCATGTGAGAGAATTAAAAATGCATATCTATCTACTATTACCAAGGAAGAACAAAGTTAGGAATACTTACCTTTGAAGATGAACCCACTAAACCTCAATCTCTCCCTTGGCCAAGGTGCTTTACAATAGGTTGTTATGGTATGTAAGGATGGCAAGGATAAATCAGCTCTAGTCTACACAACCTATCAATGCATCGAAAAGACTTATCCACAAGATAAGATCTATGTCTCTAAAGAAAGTATGAAACCCTAATTTATGCTCCTCAAGTAGAATTGTGGATAAGAAAATGCATAATATATATCTCTTCTTCTTTTCTTCTAGAAATGATGAAATGGATGTGTTTATATAGTCAGATCTAACCCTAATCCTTTCTAAAATTTTAGGCTGACAAGGTCAACCTAGTTGACCTAGTATCATTAATGATAAAAATAAATTAGCTCATGGACTAGGTTGGCTAGGGGCTGACCTAGACCCTAATAAGTTTTATCAATTAGAGTACAAGTTCAATGGGGTTGATAGTGTAATGTAAACCATCAAAAGGGGTTTTAAGTTAGGGAAGGGATAATAAAGGTGGAAAATGACTAGAGGAGGGTGTGAAATATGATGCAAAGATTAGAAGAATGTTTTTAGGGGATGGTTATGTAGTCAAAAAGTGGTAATGAGGGACAAAAATTTAGCGTATCACTAATGGTCTACCCACCCCTTTCCCAATGTACCCATTAAGGCATGCACTTAGAGACATTGAGACTCAAGAGGTTCCTACAAGATGGAAAGCATTAGTAATTGATAAAGTTTGAAAAAATTATGTGTATATACAATCTATATAAGACACTAGGTAAAAGAGCATCAACTCAATTTGTGTTGTTTTTTCAAAAGTCATGTCATCAATATGATAATAACTCCATAATTAATATCAATTAAAGTGATAATGAATGCATAAAAAGAGTGAATTATGCTATAAATAAGAACATAACTCTTTTCTTGAAAATAATTATTTTTATTGTATAAAATTTTTTCCAAGTGAAAAAATATAAATTTTATTTCAAGTGACTTAAAAATGTAAAGTGATTTGGCACCAAAAAATTGTAGATAAAAAAAAGGCATTTATGCTTTCAAATCACAAGTAAAGGTTATCATTTTCATTATGTTTTAGCATCTTTGTATTTCTTCATCATGCAATCACTTACAACTTCTTCAGCTTGTGGTACATTGGTATAAGAAAAGTCATTATATTAACTATTTAGTTATATTTTGTTCTATCCATTTATTTGGTAGGTGATCAGAATATAGATGATGAAATATAATGCTCATGGAACATAGACCCCCTACAACGGTGAGAGTGAGAACTCTAAATGTTAACTAGATATTATTAGCAAAAAAAATCCATTTTTATAAAAAAGTAAAAACACTTCAATTTTTCATTGGATGCAACACTTATTTTCTTTATATACTTATGTTTTGATACTTAAAATATTCATGTCACAAATGAAGTTTTTTTCATATGATTTACATGAATCTAAGCAAAGATATGTCAATCTTTGGGTAAGTTTTTTAGATATATTGATTCAGTTGTTTTAATTAAATTATTTTGTTATTGATATTGTTCTAATGTATTCATTAAGTTGATTCTAAGGTTTGGTAATGTTGTTTTTCTATTTTAAAAAAAAATAGGCATTTATGGAACTGTGAAATTTCATGTATAGTGGAACACTCAATGCACAAACTACAATTGAATTATTACATGTTATGTTAGTTACAACAAATTTTTAGGTTGTATTTTGTATGAACCATTACACATATGCTTTATAGAAAATATCCATGACACTAAATTTTACATCACATATTTTAAGGCCTTTGATCAATTGTGCTTATGGTTGATATAGTGGAACCATTGGTAAATGTTGAAAAATAGTTTCTTACAAAATATTTTAAGTGGTAAATTTTCTTATTTCAAATATTTACTATATGTTCATCTCCTTAAGTACTTGGTATATTGGTGTTGTCTACATTTTTTAGTCGATTAGTGCATCAAAATGAGGACTTATGTCTTAGTTTTCATCTGATCTCATTATCCATTATAATTATTTAACTAATTAATTATTCATGATTTTCAAGGTTGGAGTAAATCATATGAATCTATCTTTATCAATATTGAGGAGGTTTTATCTAGGAATGAATTGTAAGTTCTCTCAAAAGATGTTTGTTATGGTTTTGTTATAAAATGGGTCATTAAAATTTATTATAATGATGAAAAGAGAAGATGTCTTGAGCAATAATGTTTTTACCTAATATGATTCCCATAGATAACCAATAAAAATCTCAAAATAATTTTCCATTCTAAAGACTTTGATTGTTTAAATACACATAAACTAGTCTTAGAAGCACTTATTCTCAACCTAGAACCTCCTTAAAAAAGGAAGCATTGCACTTCAAAAAAATCCATCCCAAGATGTTATATGAAATATGTTACATTTTTAGAGCTTCCAGAGTGGTGGAGTTTGATGCACCTCAGAGTGAATACGTGGTGTGTTGAAATATGAAGAAAAATGAGTTTCGAATCTATTACCATCAACTTTTTCTATAAATTTTTATTAGGTGGACCAAGATTTCTTCTTATGGCCCAATTTAATATGGATAAATTTACATGGTTTTTTATATTCATTAAAAATTCAGATAAGGATAAAGTACTCATTTGATTGGATTTTGAATTTTTTGTATGAAAAAATCATTCAAATAACTTTGCAATGAAGTTCAATCATCCACATAAATATTCTGATAGAAATATATTTGGTAATTTGAATGTATTTGTTTCCTCTTAGTCCTTATTTATATTTGATAACTTCAAATATCTTATTGATAACATTTATGAAAAGTGATAATGATATTAATATATATGGGTTTTTAAGTTATAAATAAGTACAAAGATTTACCAAATACATTAAAATTATAAAATATCTTTCTATTAAAATATCTGAAAAACTGATTGAACTTCTTTCAAAATTTAGTTGAGGGTTTCTATTGAACTTCAAAATCAGGGTGCAAATGCTACCTTATCCTTGTCTACATTTATAAACAATTAAAAAAAAGTCTTTTGTTTTTATCCATATTAAATTAGGTGATAAGAAATAATTATTGGTCCCCCAAATATAAAGTTACAAATAATAGTTGATGGTTATAGATTTGTTCAAATCATCTTTCTTATATCACAAAACACTATGCAAAATTGTAAAGTGAATCAAATTTCATCATTCTAATAAGACTGAAAATGTAAAGATATTTCAAAGAACATATTGCAAAAAAAATCATTTGAGATGCGATGCTTCATTTTCTAAGGAGGTTTTATTTTTAAAATAAGTGCCTCCAAGACTAAGTTATATGCACTTAAATGATCAAAGTCTTCATAATGAAAATTATTTTTAGATTTTAATTGGTCATTTATGGAAAATGTTTAGAGAGAATTTTTATAGTGCACGACCTCTCTCCTCTCTTCATCATTAGGAAAAATATATTTAACACATTTTTTAACAAAAGAATGAAGAATATCTTTTGTGATAACTGAAATTTTTTGCTTAATAAGAGTTCATCAATAACTAATAAAGATAGATTCATATGCTCTTATTCAAACCTAAAAATCATGAATAGTTAATTAGTTAAATAATTAGAATGGATAATGAGATCACACGAAGCCTACAACTTAACTCATAATCTTGATACACTAATCAACTAGAGAATGCAAAAATCGGAAATATACCAAATACACTTAAGTAAACAAACACATACAAAATATTTGAAATAAAAAATAATTATCACTTAATTTATTTTGTAAGAAATTTATTTGCAACATTTACCAATGGTTGCATTGTGTCAACCATAAACACACTTAATATAATTCCTAAAATAATGATGCAAAATCTAGTGTCGTGTATATTTTCTATAAAACACAAATATAGTAGTGCATATAAGATATAACCTAAAACTTGTCTACAACCATCAAGACATCCAATAATTAAGTTGTAATTTATGAATTAAGTGTTCCACCATACATGATGTGTAACAAATCTATAAATGTTTTTTCTTCATAGTAAAAAAAACTATATCATTTAAAAACTTAAACAAAAACTAAATGAATCCATCTGAAAAACAGCAATAACAAAATGATTAAATTAAAATAATAACTGGATCAATACACCTGAATAACTTATACAAAGATTGACATCTCTTTTCTCATATTTGCACATACCATTTTCAAACAACATCATTTGTGACATGAAAGTTTTAATTATTAAAACATAAGTACATGAAGAAAATAAGTGTTGCATCCAATAAAAAGTTGAAATGTTCTTACTTTGTAGAAAATTTGAGTTTTTTTAGAACACTAGATTGAGTTAACATGTACAATTCTTACTCTCATTGTTTTAGGGGTGTCTATGTTCTATGAGCATAAAAATTTATCATCTGGATTTTGATCATCTATATAACAAATAAATGGAACAAAATATTACCAAATATTTTATACGGTAACCTTTCTTATCCCAACATGCCATAGACCACAGAAACCATAATATTAAGCTCTCAATTAATACAATGAATTTCATTGCATGGCCATTTCTTTCTCAGTCTTTATGCAATCTTTAAGCTTCAGAAAGATTATATGTGAAATACCTAATTGTGTTCAATGTTTGAAGTCATTTTATATCATATTTGCTTATACATTCTTTGTTGGATGATTTCATGGATTCTCTCTGTAGTTCAAGTTTTTTGGCTGTCATTTTTTTGTCACTGATCTCCATTCACTTCTTTGCCAAGGAAAACCCTAAGATGCTCTTCATTGCTTTTTTTGATTGCAATAAAGCAAGTTTAAAAATGAAAATATGTAAATTTAAGTGTTTTAAGGGGTATAATGTTTATAAATTTATAATATTAAAATATTCTTAAATAATTAAAATTAAGATATTAACCCCCTATTAATGGGTCAATAATATCATTAGTAAAGGAAAAAAATGTAATTCAAATTGGCTTACTCAACCACCAAGTTGGTTTAAATTTTACTTTGATGGTGCCTTGAGGGGTAATCCTGGAGCCTTAGGTGATGGTTATCTTATAAGATATTGCAGTGAGTCTCTAGGGAAACATCCTTAAAATTTATTGATGGGACCAACAATGAATCTAAAGTTCAAGCCTTGATGGTAAGTATTGAGATGGTTATTCAGTGTAGAATTTAAAGAATCAAGATCGAAGGGGACTCTTAGATTTTGATAATTTCTTTGTGTAAGAAAGATTTCAATTATTGGAAGTTGGAAAATATTCTTGACAAGGCCTAGACTTCTACTAACCACTTTCTAAATTAAGATTACAGACATTTATACAATGAAGTGAATGTAACCATGGATTTCCTTGAAAATTATGGCATCAACTAACTAGAAGCCTTGAGGATAGATAAAAATAGGGAGGCCTGGGAATGCTTGAAAGGAGATTCTCTCATTGAATAAGGTTCTTAGTTCTTATTTCCCTATGGGTGGTAAAGGATGATATTCTTTGGTTTTGATTTCTATATGATGGTTACTCTTGGAAAGGGTTGTGGTGTATAATTATGATTTTGTGAGCTTCTCAAGGCACATTGGAGTGGTAGTGTGATTTTAATGCATCTTGAAGCTTTGTTGACTGCTAATTATGTTTTTAACATGTCCTTATTTTGAAGGACTAAGATGTATCAGTTTGTTTGGTGCTTTTTCTTGGCTTTGTGTTGAAGGGTGACAGATAGAGAGGTGGTCGAGGAGTTAGGAATGTTTGTGGTCTCTTGAGGAGGCCTAGCTAGAGAAATGGTATTCTGAGGGGAAGTTTAAGGGCTTGGATCACAAATATATTTTGGGTAATGTATGAATATATTATATAAGCCATTTACAACATTATAGGAGAGTACTTTCTTTGTTTCAACTCCAAAAGTAGGGTCAACTTTGAGGTAGTGTCAATGTTTGCTAATAATATACCAGTTTTCATGATAGATAAATAACTCATTGTACAAGTGGTGGAATTATTCATGGAAATGACATATAGAGTGGGTCTACTAGAGGATATTATTGTAGTGAATTTAGGCCCTTTTCCTAATTTACCATTCTCTAGTGGTAATGGAATAAGAATGGTTATTGTATCAGTCTTTAGGGCTCTAGAATCCAAAAACATGGCTCTAATGGGGTATGTGGAAACCTTTCAAGGCCATTGTAGTTCCCCTTCCTCATTTTATAGGCATTTCATCCCCATTCCCTAGTGGTGATTATCAAAATTCCTCTCCCTAAGCTAGAAGTGTGGAAGAATACATGACACTCTTGAGAATGTACAGATGTAGTTAAATATATGGCTAAGTTGGTCTTCCATGGTCAAGGTTTAGCACCTCTATGGTATTACTTTGAGGTTGGTAATGGCCATCATGCAAGGATGTATCGATAGTGTTCGAGGATCACCTTCAGTCAGATGGGTATGAATAAGATAATAGGAAACATTAGTTTGAAGGGTATGTGGTGGGTATATAGTGGGGAATGGTGGTAATTCTAAGGTCACAATAGAAGAAAATAAATGTTTGGGAGATGATTTGGTGAATGTCATCATCCTCTCTAAATAGGTGGTATAGTTTTATGCTTTGGTCTAATGTTATCAATGCAATTAGTGCATGTATTTCCTATAATTTTTTCATACTTAGTTTCTTTTTTAGTCCTTTGTCACACTGTTGTGCTTGGCCTAGCCTATTTTTGGTTTATATTGGTTATGAATGTTAAAAATCACATACAAGGTCACTTATGTAATCCTTTTTGGCTTGTATATATTGGGTAGGGGACCCATAAAACCTTGGTAACCATAAAAAAGTTAAGATTTTAATAATTAATTTTTGAAAATTTAAAATTGCCATATTAAAAATTAAAATATTTTTAAATTTTAAAAACTATATGTATATATTAAAAATGTTCTAATGTGCAATGCGTACTAACCTTGTTTCTCATCATGCTTCCATCACCATCATGTTTATTCATTTCTCATTTCTTTCAACGTTGATTGAAGCTTTTATTTAAAAAAATATATTTTTGTTTTTTTGGGGATTAAGGAGAAACATTGTGATTCACATAGGGATAATGAGCATTCATTAAGGTTCGTGACATAATCTCTAATTAATTTAAATAATTTTTAACACTCCAAATCCAAACAAACTATCTATAATTTTGTACGATTTTAAATAAATATGGTAGTGAAGAGAAAATACCCTCTATATTTAATGTTGAAGTCATAGCATGTAAAGGTTATAGTTTTCATTGTATTGCAACATTATCAATTTTTATCTTTCATTCCATCATAACAACTATGGGATAATTTGCTTCACCAAATAAAACTTGCCAATCATATTCAATAGTTAATAAAGATGATATGCCCTTTCTAATTTATACCAATGAATCAAAAATCAGTGAGTCTTGGTAAGGACTTGTCAAACTGAGTCCAAATCAACCAAAACAAGGAATTAGTGAGTCATTTTGCAAACTCAATAGGTCCCGAGATAGGACCTATATGTTTACCCTAACTTGCAAGTCCCATCCTTAATAGGAAAGACTCACTAAACTGAGTTTGAGGCAGCGTAAATAGGAATCAAGGAGCCGTTTTTCAAACTCAATAGGTCATGCGATGGGACTCATGAGTCTGCCTAAAATCATGAGTATATAGACTTGCAAGTCACATCCTATTACTTTGAGTTTGAAACATTTTTCTAAACATTAAAACATGCCAAAATAAAACATAATAAAGTGAAAAAAAGACATACACAAACCAAAACCTAGAAGGTATTTTAACGTCCTCAAATACCCCTTCACTCATTCAAATTTTGTTTTCATGATCCCATTTTATTTTTCACTTTATTCATGTTCAAGATTCACACAATAATGTGATGGAATCATTTTTATTTGTTATATTTTATTCAAAGGTGTTAATAGCTAGTGTGCAGAGGTTAAATTTCTATTTTTTAGAGCATTGGTTGATCTAAAGCTTCAAGTGTGTGTATTGTGTGTACATTATTGGAGTTGATTCAAGTGTGAATCTACAAGACTAAAATTACAAGAGGTAAATTACATGAACACTTCTCTTTTCATTCTTTCATTTTTTAACATTTTCCCTCTTCTTCTTCTTCATTTATAATATAGCATAGAAACAAATTAAAACCCATTGTCAATTTTTTTATTTTTAAGATTTACAAAGTTAAACGTTAACCCTATGGTCCTTACCATTGGATTTTTATGTACAATGTAGCATTTAGGGTTTTATGGGAACCATGACATGAAGACTAAAACACCTGAAAGACCTTGTATGGAGGAATTCCATTAAGGGTTTGAGAAAAGGCATGTATTATAAACATATTATGCAGTTGAAATTCTTGGCGGTAACATTAATCAATTAAAATATCATCTTCCCTGCATGCCTAGAGTTGACACTGCAATATTTCCCACTATAGACACTAAGGTTTTAAGGGAGATCATAGCTTAGTTGAAGAGCTTTCATGAAAATGAGAAGTAAAAATTGAAGAAAAACTAGTAAATAGTGATCACTTCTAGATACATTCCTCATATCTATGAGCATTGGCCTTAGAGAGTGTAGTTCTATGAGTTGGTTCATGCCATGCAGTGCTCCTAGTTCCCATCCATCTCTAAAAATCATAAGTTATAATAAGGACAAACATATAGTTTCAAAGCATAAGGAGTAACTTTTGATACTTTTATGACATTCTTTTCATGTGGCGAGGTAATATTATATATTTTTACTTTATTATACATTAGTAATTAAAAAATTATATGAATTTAGAATGTTATTATAATTATAAAATATGTTTATTAATTATAAAATCTATTTTTATACTTAAATTCTAATTTTATTTTATTTTCATTTTAGGTCATCTTATTGGGAAGCACTAGTGGATGCTATCATCATTATTAGTCAGGTGTTCAAAAATCCATTTATTTATGTTTTAAGGGGGTAATTTTTTTTAGATAAGGTGGTTGATTTTAAATAAATCATTGATGAGTATCAAGTTATTTGGAAGAATAAGCATTGCATTATCATGTTTATTGAATAGACAGATAGAAAAAATAAAACATTGTTAAACTTCTTGGTTTCTTCTTCAAGTGGGACTGTCTTCTTGAAGTCCATTTATCTATCAAGGAGAATAAAAAATGTTGATTACCTATGTGGAATTTTTGAAGAAGTTATTACAGATGTGGGTGAAGAAAGTGTGGTGCATGTAGCCACCAATAATACAACAAATTAAGTTGTTGAAGATAGATTACTTATGCAAATGCACCTCTCTATCTTTTAGACTCATTTATTAGCCCATTCGATATATTTTATGTTACAAGATATTATGAAAATGGAGTCAATCATGATAATTGTGAAGCAAGGTCATAATATTTGCAAGTACATTTATAACCATGCTTGGGTCCTTTTTTTAATGAGAGAGTTCATAGACAACAAAGAGCTGGTATAACCTTATGTAACCCATTTTATAACCTCCTTCATCACCTTGAAATCTTTGATATAATCAAAAGCTTCATTATGGTGAATTTTTGTTAGCAAGAAATAGAGTGATTCTTCATATGCAAAGATAAATTGTAAGACTACTATTGTAAAGTGGGCATTTGGTGAGTCCCACTTTTGAATGATAGTAACGAATATTGTAAATGTAAGTCATTTTTATTTTTTTATTATTTAATTTTCTTTGTTTAAAAACATTATTTAATTTAAGTTTTTATTTAATAATTAAAGTTATAACTCTAAACTATGTTTTTTAATATTTTTATAGATCATATAACCATTGATTTATATCCTCCACATTACTCATGGACAAAAACTTGTAATGAGCTATATTTATAAGGGCATTGATTGAGCTAAAGAGAAAATAAAAATTATCTATGGCATGGTCGAGGACAAGTACTATCCCATTTTAGACACCATTAACCAATGGTGGATAAGACAAATCCATATGCCACTTCATGATTGTGCCTACTTTTTGAACCTAGTCTTCCAATTCTTTAAGAGATTTAGAGTTGACGAGGAATTCATGAACAACATTTACATAGTCATAAAGGCCAAGGAGTTAAATGTGTAGAAAAGGGTGAATATTATGTTTGAGATTCAAATCTATAAACAAGCACTATGATATCTCTTTTCTTGATATATTTTCAAGGTGGCTAGGACAAAAATTAAGCCAGGTAAACTTTGAACTAAATGATCAATATTTTCCATTTTTATTATTTTTTCATGTTTTTGGAGTTGAATTATAATACATTTTAATACTTATGGTTACAAATGAATGGTGAGAAAATTTTACTACAAAGGTGAAAAATATTATGAGGATTTTTATTCGAGTGTTAAGCCAACCATGCAATGCTTCTTAGTGTGAGCATAATTAGAGTACTTTTGAACACATACACTCCAAAAAACATAATAGGTTGTTGATACAAAAGTTGAATGACCTTTTATTTATGAATTATAACCTTCACCTTTATCACAATAATATTATATAGGATGAGTAATATTTATCTACCATTGAGCAAGAAGAGTATGATCCATAATCAGAGTGAATCACAAAGAATGACATCCATATGCTTATTAAGGAGGACCATGAATGGTTTGATCAGGGTGATTGTGAGGCAAAGATTGTATCATTGGGAGAGGAGTGAGCTTGTACATTTAGGGATAAATATGTTATGGCAGATATCATGAGGGTGGCTACAATGGTTGCAGTTGCTTCCTTGACATACAAAAAATGTCATGGGCTCCAATGTGTTGGAGCTTATGTTGAGAAGATGAGCGATGAAGGATCTTTTCAATTTTAGATGTATCTTTGATATTATATTTTGGTGATGTCATCACCATGGATTTATAAACCCATAATGTATATGGATAAAATAATTTGATGAATATAAAAATAACTCCTATCTAATATTAGTTGTCAACTTTCGAGTATCAATTTGAATTGTTTCATTGAAAACATTCAATAATTTAATTTTATTTTGTATACATGTGTATGTTAGATATAATTGACTAATTTTGAGGCTATTTTTAAGTGAATCTGATATGGAATAAATTTTAATAAATTTTTCTCCCAATATTCATAATTTCTAATTATTTTTTAAAATTTGTCGAGTCTTGCTTATTCTTAGCAGTGATTTTTTTCCAAGTCCACGTCTGAGACAAAAATAGGATTGATAAGTATTTTCCAAGTCCAACTCTCATTTCTATTATTTATATAGATACATCATGTTTTTAGATACCTAAGCTATGCATTAGACATACTCAAGATCCTATAAATGCATAGTGATTAAATATTACTGATACATCATGGTTTTAGATAGCTAAGCTATGCATTAGAGATAATCAAACTCCTATAAATTCACAATCATTAGACGTTACTTCATTTAGCACATTAATTAATAGACAATCCATTTTAAACTAACAAATTTAAACCCATAATAGATGTCAACCAAAGGACATTACTTACTCATTTATGTTCTAGTGAAACAATAGTGATGAACCACCATACTGAAATAGAGTTGATATTAGCTACATAAATAAAAACTAAAAAAATAAATTTGATGGATTGTATAACAAAAGATCCCTCATCATAAAGATATAGACTCTAAAATGTATGAAGAAATCATGGATTATTTTAGCTACCACTTTAGATTTAGATTGCCTTATTCAGAAACAGGAAGTGGCAATGGATGTTGTACTAAAGTTATTAAGAAAAATTGGAACAAAAAAATCTCAAGAAAGAAGTAGGTATTTCAAGAGGACACAAAAGGACTTGATAATGGATAAAAAGTGGCTAAATGTGAATCCACAGAGCTCAGATTTAATAAATAGTTGTTTGAAGGAAAGAAACTGAGGTCATGTTCAGATTTCAAAGCACAATGGGGGGAATTAAAATCAAATATGACTTGCCTTAAGGAAGGTGAAAGATTCCAAATGCTTCATAAGAATGTTAAAATTCAAACAGGTTTGATAAAAGATAAAAGCCATTGAAGTTGAAAGGAATCACACTATGCATCATGAATATATCAATAAAGTATTTTTTGGTTTCCATAATGGGCTATTCTATTTTGATAAAACTAATGATACAATTCAGAAAAGTTGAAAAAACTATGAGAAAGTAGTCCCAAGAAAAGTCATCTGAATTGAAGTTGTGTTGCTTGATAATAAATTTGAAGAAAAAGAATTATTTCATGTTATTCACCAACTATGAAGGTATGGTAGATGAACTTTACTAGTTATACTTGAATTCATTTTAGGTAGGAACCATAGGCCCTAACATCAACATAGGAGTGGTGAAGGTAAATCTTAAGGCAGGGGACGAAGAAAATAAAAAACTAGAGACCCATAATCGTGATAAATGTTTCTAATTTTTTTTGGCTAAGGTATTGGAAAGTGGGATCAATGGTATTCTCCCAAAGATTGTTTTTAAAACTCAAATTGTATTTGTAGAGGTAAGATTCATTTATGACAACTTGATGACAAGTTGGTAGGGCACTAAAGAAGCAAAGGAAACAACACAAAATGTATATATAGTATTAATTGATTTCAATAAGACTTAGAGAAGAATTGAATGGGGTTTAATTCCTCCAAGAGAATGATGAAAAAAGTTAACATGGGTGAAATACTTGTGAGAGTGGTGATAATTCTATTCAAGGCATTAGATCAAGTGTAAAGAAATGAAGGGTCATGAGTTATTTGAACTTAAAATATCCATTAGACAAGGACATCGTTTAGACCCAACATTGTTTGTCTTAGTTTCAAAAGCTATTCATTCACTCTCTTAAGAGACAGGAAGTCTTAGCCACCTGTTTAAGGACTTATGTTGCCAAATGATGAGCAATTTATTGAAGCTTGGTTTTATTTATGATACTCCTACTCTTTTTTGTCTTCAGACATGGAAAGTTTGAAAAATAAAATATAGATATACTATAGTGCTTATGAATCTAAAATTTCAGTTCATAGGTCAAATATTCTTAGTTGGAATAATGAATATCTTCAGTGTTTGGCATGCCAAGGTTGGCAATGGCATGCCAAGGTTCACAATGGCATGTTCCTCAAGAAATTATGAGGTGTCTAGATATCAATTTTTCTTGTACTCCATCAGATATGTGGTGTTAGTTATTCCAAGAGAGTGAACAAGAAATTATCAAAGTGGTAGTAGAATTTTTTATTATTAACAAGAAGGTTGGAGGTTTATCAAAAAAATATTTCCTTGAATAAAATTTACTATATTTCTTGCTTGGTATTCTTCTGGGCATATCAGAAAAGTAAAAAAAAAGGGAGAAATGGTGTGAGTTGAAAAAAAGGGGCTAGAATAAGCGGTAAAAACAATGGTAGAACTAGGTTGAAGGATTTCAGGCTCCAACAAATTTAAAACTCAAGGGACTACAATGGTAGTAAAATTAATTATGAATCCTCAATTTGGACAGACCTTCTGTAAGGTGCTTGTAAAAAATAATGTTGGACCATGCAAGTCTCAAGGTAAAGCCAACCAAGAAAGGTCTCAGTATGATTGGCATAATGTTTGAATACATTTCCTTTAAGATGGAAGTCTCTGTAATTGTTAAACCATTTTAAACATTGGTTAAAAATGAAGGCCTTCATATACCAAGTAGTTTTCTCTCAAATGGGGTACAAGTATCAAGTATTCAAATCTATCTAGTAGAATTTAGATTACAAGGACAAAGTAATTGCTTGTATTAGAGGACATTCCGCTTAGACTTGGGTAAAGGAGGCCATTGGGAATTCAAGTTATGTGTATTGGATGAGAAATTGAGTACATAGGATCAGCTCAAAACAAGATACAAATTGATAGAAAAAAAGATAGAAGACCCTTCATTTACTTGTCAAGGGATTTGAGACCTACTCTATTTGGGATTTTCCTAGACTAACAAGAAGATATTTGGAATAACTTGGAATGATATAGTAGGACACCTTTCCTAGGCCTCCATCAAAGACAAAAATACCTTTGTGCACTGTTAATAGGGAAAATTGATTGGCACTTTAAGTGGAATGAGGTAAAGAATGTTTTATGCAGGTCTCAAGCATGGAAATGGAGATGTGACTTGTCATAAAGAAAACCATTAGTCTCTAAAACTCTTAATAAATCTAATGTGTTTCTTGGCAAATGTTTAGTGTGAAATAACATAAAAACTATGAAAACATTTTTTGGGAATGTATCTTTGATAACAATTCTTGGAAATATGTTTCCTATGGTGATATTTATTGCCAAAAGAAATATTGTATAAGGAGGATTTAGAAATATGGACTAGACCAATTGATGATCTTAAACACATTCACTTTAATGATATTTGTTGGCTAATGGCATGCATTGAAGTATTATGTTTTTGTTTTTTTTAAAATAATTATTAAGGGTTAAAGAGACCTACCCTAAATAGATAAAAGATGAATATTATAAAAATTTGGGAGGAAAAATTTGAAGACCACACTTCTCAGCTCACCAAGAAAGAACCACGGCTAACAAAAGTCTAAACAGGGGAGAAACCCCAACACTAATATCTAAATACAACAAAGGTAAGAATCCAAAACCAAAAACTGGGCTAATCCCCAAACAGTAATAAAAATTGATTTATCTTAGCAAGCCTAAGACTCCTATATGACCGACCAGCATGCTCGATGCTAGCCAGATGACTTCATCCCAGCAAACCATGATGCTATTGAAGGCATCCAGACATGAGCCAAAAGTTATCCTTACTAGAACAAGATCTCCTAAGCCAAACTCACCCATGACTATGACCTTACCCAGAACCATAGCCCCCTCTAGTCTTTAAAGATCTACTACCCCCTGATGGGAACCTTCGATCCTTATACTATGCCTTCCCTATGAGGTAAAACAAACCCCCAACCCAACTAAATTCTACATATTCTGCATTTGCCTTCACAGTAATATGTGGAGTTTTGAAATATAAGGAATAGGTATGTTTTATAGAACTAGGTTAGAGACTCTATTGAATTCACAAGTGAAGTCACACATTTACATGTTGTCTTGCATGTGTATTTGTAGTTACATGTTCACCAAAAATATTTCAGAGTATTGGGTTTGTTCCCAATATGACCAACTATAGTAAGCTACAAGGGAGAGTGCAGAGACATCATCCTTTTAATCTTCAGAGAAATGAAGCAAGTATTCAAGGTTAGATTATGGAGCAAGTAGAGAAATAAATTGAGCTTGACCAATAGGGAAAACAATAGCCCAGATTGATCATTGATATATATCCTATAATGCCACCTCCTTGGGCTCATGGGGAAGAAATAAACACAATACAGGATGACAAAGATGGTTGGAACATGTCCCAAATTGAAATAAGGGACGTTAAATGTGAATATGAGGAGGAGGATGATGATCAAGAAAAGCCTACAAGTGAATAGAATGCAACAAGTTTATCTAATAGTTTTGAGAAAGGTTCTGTGAAGGCCCAGAAAGACAATCCATACCCTGTAATGAATAAATGGACTAGTAATGAAGCAATTGACAAAATCTTGGAAGAAGGAAATCCAAAGTGCAACAAAGATCTCAGAAGAGAAATCAATGTTAGATAGGTCCTTAATAGTGTTTCACTACAAGGCAATTTAGTGATCTGCTAAGAAAACATAGTAATATCTACATACAAATTCCAACCACCATCCAGGTCAAAAAATGGGTGTTCTAAACACAATAGTTATTATTATTAGAGTTTTGTCAGACCTTAACCACCTTGAACTAAAAAATGAGCATTTATGTCAATTTTTTTAAAGAAATGAATATTCTACATTACAAATCAATAAGGCTTTCACAAGAGCAGAGAAAAATTAAAAGAACAACTCGAATGTCAACTAATGAAAACTACATGGAAAAACAAAAGCTATTTCTACCTTACATCTAAGGAGTAACAAATAAAATTGTTAAACATTTGAAGAACAAGAACCGTTGACCTGAATTTGCTTAATGGAGTTTATCAAATTTCATGTGCCTGTGGTAAATCATACATTGGTGAAACCAGAAGATTGATTGGTACAAAAATCAAAGAGAATCGGGCAGAACTTTGACATAGTATAAGTCACAAATTGACATTGGCAAAGTATGACCATGCTACTAAACATTCTATTAACTTCATAGCTCAAAAATCTTGACAAGAATGGACAACTTATCTAAAAGAACAAGAGAATTGTACATAACATTCTTTAACCAACAATGGTTAACATCTCAAATTAATAATACCAATAATAATAATGGTTGCAATGAAGCTTCAACGACCACCATTATGAGTGAAAAAAATCATGGTCATTCTTAGTGGAAAAAAACATGGCCATTTAAGTGATACAAGTTTTATTTACCATTTAGAATTGGAGTAGCTGGTTACGCAAGAAGTAACAACAACAACAACAACAACAACAGAAGAAGAAATGAAAAGAGCTGCAAGTTAGCGTACCATTCCGTTGTTGGCTGCATATTCTTCTGCGTTTGGAGTCTTTTTCTCTACAATGTCGGCGATCAGAAAAGCCTGTGTTGTCAAAGGCAAAGGAGGGCCTGGAGCAGCAATGTTGTTGTTCTTAAACGGCTGAATCTCCATTTTTATTTTTATCGTTCTGTTGTTTCACGTTCGCCTCGCAAGCAGCAAAGTTGTGTGTAGAATTCGAAGGTAGTTTTGGTGGGCATTTTATAGCCAACCGATGACCTTAATGTGGCCATGATTCAGGATTTTAGGGTGGGAGAAGCATTTACATGTTTAGACGGGATTTTTCTTTTCTTTTTTTCCCCTCTTCGTATAACGAAGTTATGGAGTGCAAAATTACTCACGACGAAATGGTGTTTACGTTGTTCAAAATCCTAGGACTCATCCCTCGCATGATATTATCATGTTGTAGATTATGTTTATAAATTAGGTATTTTACTGGTCACATCCCTTAAAAAGACCGTGGATTCAATACAACTCGGAGAACTCGGGGTTAAGTTGACGTGTGCATAACATGACTAATGATTTTTTCCTTGATTACACTTACTTTCGGTGTCAGCCATCCCACCATGAAATTAAAAGCTGCATTTTCATGACCCAACCAAAATCTATGTCAATTTCCAAAGGCAAATAGATAAAGGCGAGCAAAGAAGAAGGTTGGAGTATGATCGTTTTGAAACAAAAGTACAAAATGAGTCCTCACATAACCCTAAAGGAGTGTCTAGCTTTATGGCGAAGTCAATGACAAAAGTGTGTATGTTGGTTGTCATGCAACCATTGAAAAATTCTCGAGGCATTAAAAGAAAATTTATTGTTCATTTATTTTTTCCTTGAATGCCTTCTCAAGTTTCATAATAATTTGTGGAAACAAATTCCCATGAATACCGCTCCATGGGCCCTATGAGAGGTTGCTTACCCTTCAACATTCCTCATTTCAACACTCTTGCAACCCTTCTCATGATGGTGAGGGAGGAGAGAGCCCATGAAGGAAGTGAAGACCTTAAAAATTAGGGATTTTTGAATTGAAAACATAAATCAATACTTGAGATGAGTAAGAATATTTCCATACTTGGTGGCTCGCAAGAGATGGTGATGACTCTTTTCCTCTAACCAATGACTATTCTATCATAGAATATCTACCTAGGGTCTAACAAAATTGACACATGAGTACTCTATTAAATCTAAATGTTAACAACCCAATGGGTTAAATATAATATGCATGTAAGATGTGAAGGTTAGTGACTTATGCTTCAAATAAGTACACATCTCATTTGGATGGGTAATTTTTTTATGTGGATGGATTCTCCTTTGGAATCATTAACATCTATCCTTAAAATGACATTGTTGAGAAATCAATATTTTTGAGGTGGCTCATAAAAGAATTACTAGATACCCATTAGTTTTTTTTATAAATTATAATGTGGTGCAGTCCCCTAACAATAAAGTGGGAATCTTTCTCTTGCATTGGTGTATTAGTTAAAGGAAACCATGGTATTTCCCTATAAGCATGGTGGAGTCAATTAAGGATAAAGAGGATGTCTTTCTCATGCATTGATGTGTTGATAAATTGGAAGCATGGTATTTTCTCATAAATAAGTGGGGTAAGACCAACCTTTATTCTATGGACTAGCTTGATTACTCTTAGCCTTGGTTCTAATTGTATAACCTCCACAAGGGCATTAATAGAGTCTTCAATAGACTTGGCAGAGCCATGATCTCAAAACATGCTTATTTATATTTCTCCCATGATTTTGAGTAGCATGTAAGAATTGTCTCATATATTGTATTTTCACATCACTTTCAAATACACCTCTACATTATTTTGGGAACAACCTTGCCAAAAGAAATCATACTTTAATTTTATATGAACATTTATTTTCTCAAGCATGTTGGTATGCTTCAGCTCATAGCTATGGTTTGGAAATTTTGTCCTTGATCACAAGGATCCATGATCTCAACTTGGATCTAATGTTCTAACTCTAATTTTTAGATGTTTCCATTATACCTAATTTAGGTAGTTAATGATTGTAAAACACTTCATGCTAAAACATTAGTTAAAATAAATTGTAGTATCAAAATTAGTATGAATATTATCTAGACGTCCTCAAAATGGTGAAGTTCATAATTTTTAGCTCTTGAATTTGAGGGGTTTATCATAGATGACAAAACCATGAATTTGCATCAATGGTAGTTGCATAACCACCCCAGTGGGTGTGTAACCACTAGTAATTTTAGATGGCCATTTTATAACCACCCATGTACATGTGTAACCACATGTATTTTTTATGAGGTAATTATGCAACTGTTACTAAAACTTTGTAACCTCAAGTACACTTATTGTGATAATCTTTCCTCCATATAAAAAAGGGGAATGAGAATGGTTGCAAAAATTTTCTCTTCCTTATGATGGTTCATTTGAGATTTTTGGTGGGTTCCAAGGTGAGAGGGTAGAAGTACAACCTTTGTTGAATGGGAAGGACATAAAAAAAACACAATGAAAAGTCTTAAAGTTGGATTCAGTTTTCAAGTTTGTGCCTTTGTTCTCATTATCTCTTTGTTCTTAGTTGTATATGGTTATTTTAAATATGTTTGGAGTTGTTTGAAGTGTCTAAGAAGTATAAAATAGTCTTGCATGAAATCTTTAGATAGGGTGACAGTGAAAATTCTATCCATGTAAGTCCATATTTGGTAGTAACTTATACATTTTTTGAATTACATAGTGGAAGGGAAGTATAATTGCCTCACCCACTAGAGTATTTCCTCCCCTAAGTTTCTCCAAGTCAATTATTGTGTTCTTCTTGCATTTTTTGTTTTCATTTTCATGCATCATGTTATGTTTAGAAATTTTTTAATTTCATTTCCACCACCTATTTATTTGTGTTTTAACATTGAAAATGGTCTAGAATAGTCTTTCAATAATTTGTTGAACTAGGATTATAAGATCATTGTTGTTGAAGCTCAATGTGGAATATCCACTCAATTGATGGATTAGATTAGCATCATAACTAATTTAGTATCATTTGTGTGTTTGTATCTACATTAAAGTATGTTCCAATCACTAGAACAAGTAGGGCTACCAATTAAAATATTCTAGTTTCATTTGAAGAAGACATTTCTACAAGGAAGTGGAAGCAAGATATCAAAAATATGGCTCATTCTGATGAAGAATATGCCTATACAACATAAGAGTGATTTCACAACCTTGAATAAGGAGTAGCTAGCATCTCTCTTTCTATGTGTAATCTTGACCAATTGGAGTCCATCATGGGGGTTTTTATGGACAAGCTTAGAGTTTCTATGGAGACACTAAACTAAAATAAGGAGTATGATTCCAAAAATGAGAAGGTGGAAGAACAACCTCATTCCAACTAAGATCCACTTCCATTAAAGGATAAGGAAAACATAGAGATTCAAAAATATAATGGAGAGGTTAATGGGGAGAACTAGATCATTTTCTATCCTAACTAGAGGTATATTTCAGTTTGCATTAGATTAATGATAGCCTAAAAAAATATTTTGTGAGATAAAATTATCTAGACATGCTTTAACTTGTGAGGACTATATATATATATATATATATATATATATATATATATATATATATATATATATATATATCAAAGTATAAGAAACTATACATCTATATCTAAATCTCAAATTATACTCCTATCATGCCCTAACATGTCCCTACCAATTTAATAAATAATATTTAAAATTTTGAAAAATTACATAGTGTGCATGAATCTATATCATGTCCCCATTATTAAATGTATAATTTTAAACTTATGTAGATGTCAATTACAAATTCTATATGGAATTTATGCATAAAAATGTATCATGTACTCAACATTATGTGGATTTTTTAATGCATTGGTTGATCCAAAGCTTCAAGTGTGTGTGTTATGTGTACATTGTTGGATTTAATTCAAGTGTTCATCTACAAGACTACAACTACAAGAGTTAAATTACATGAACACTTTTATTTTCTTTATTTCATTTCTTAACATTTTCCCTCTTCTTCTTCTTCATTTATAATATAGCAGAGAAAAAATAATAAAACCCATGGTTACTTTTTTATTTGTATATTTAATATTTACAAATTTAAATGTTAACCCTACAGTCCATATCACTATTTTTTTAATGTAAAATGTAGGATTTTGGGTTTTATGGTAACCATGATAGGAGGACCAATACGTCTGAAAGACCCTGCTTGGAGGCATGCTATTAAGGGTTTGAAGAAATTCCACATGTTCTGCAAATATTATGTGGTTGAATTTCTTGGTGGCAACATTAATCAACTAAAATATCATATTCAATGCATACCTAAACTTTACATTGTAGTATTTCCCACTATAGACACTAATGTTGTAATGGAGATCATAGCTCAATTAGAGAGATTTCAGGAAAAGGAGTAAAAAGTGAAGCAAAACTAGCAAATAGAAGTCACCTCTAGATCTATTCTTCAAATCTACTGGAACTGGCCCTAGAGAGCATAGTTTGATGACATGGTTTATTGCATTTAGTGCTCCTATTTCCCATCCATATATAGAAAGCACAAGTTGGAACAAGGACAAACATATAACTCTGAACCACAATGAGTAATCGTTGATACTTTTATGACATTGTTTTCATGCGGGGAGGTAATATTATATTTTTATACTTTATTTTACATTAAGAATTAAAAAATTGTATGAATTTAGAATTTTATTATAATTCTAAAATATGTTTATTAATTATAAAATCTATTTTTATATTTAAATTATAAAATTTAATTTTTTGCATTTTAGGTCATCTTATTGGTAAATGCTAGTGGATGCTATTGACGTTATTGGTTAGGGGTTCAAAAATGCCTTTGTTCATGTTTTAAGGGGGTCAATTTTGTTAGATAAGGTTTTTGATGTCAAATAAATCATTGATGAGTAACAAGTATTTTGGAACAATAAACACTGCAATATCATGCCTGATGAATGGAAAGATAGAAAAAATAGAACATTGTAAAACATCTTGGTTTCTTTTTCACATGGGAATTTCTTCTTGAAGTCCATGGATCTCTCAGGGAGAATTTTTTTTATTACTTATGTGGCATTTTTGAAGAATTTATTGCAAAGGTGGGTGTTAAAAGTGTGGTGCATGTAGCCACCAATAATGCAACAATTTAAGTTGTTGGAGGTAGACTACTTATGAAAAAGCACCTCTTGATCTTTTATATTCCTTTCTCATACCATTGTATTGATTTAATTTTAGAGGATATTATGAAAATAGACTCAATCATGCCAACTGGGGAGCAAGGTCATAATATTTACAAGTACAACTACAACCATGATTGGGTTCATTTTTTTTAATGAAAGAGTTCACAAACAACAAGGAGTTGGTTTGACCTTGTGTAACCCATTTTGCAACCTTCTTCATCACTTTAAAAGATTTGATACAATCAAAAGCTTCATTGTGGTAAATTTTTGTTAGTGATAAATGGAACGAGTCTTCATATGTAAATATAAATATGTGATATTGTTGTTATAAAGTTGGCATTTGATGAGTCCCACTTTTGGATGCTAGAAAGGGAGATTGTAAATATGAGTCATTTTAAGTTTCTTGAATTTTCTTTTTTTTCTAGAAAAACATTATTTAATTTAATTTTTTATATAATAATTAGAGTTATAACACTAGACTATGTTTTTTTATGTTGGTTATAGGTCATATAACCATTGATTTTTATCCTCCGCATTGTTGATAGAGGAATACATCCAATGGGTTATATCTATAAGGGCATTGAATGAGCCAAAGAGCAAATAAAAATTATCTATGGCATGGTTGAGGCCAATTACCATCCCATTTAGGATATTATTGACTAATGGTAGATAAGATAACTCTATAGGCCACTTCATGTTTGTGCCTAATTTCTAAACCCAAACTTCCAATTCCTTGATACCTGAGCAACCTTTACACAGTGATAGAGGCCATGGAGATAAATGCGTAGACAAGGATGAAGATTATATCTGAGATTGAGATCTACAAATAAGAACTAGGAGATCTCTTTTCTTGAGATATTTTCAAGGTGGCTAGGACAACAATTAAGCCATGTAAACTTTGAGTTGAATGATCAATATTTTCTATTTTTTATTATTTTTTCATATTTTTGGAGTTGAATTTTAATACAATTTAATACTTATGGTTGCAAATGCATGGTGGGAAAATTTTAATATAAAGATGTAAAATCTTTTGAGGATTGTTATTTGAGTGTTAAGACAACCATGCAATTCTTCTTGGTGTGAGCATAATTGGAGTACTTTTGAACACATACACTATAAAAAGCATAAAAGGTTATCAATGCAAAGGTTGAATGACCTTGTCTTTGTGCATTAGAACCTTCACCTCTATCACAAGAAGATTATAGAGGTTGAATAATATTTATTTGTCATTGAGATAGAAGAGTATGATCCACAATCAAAGTGAATCCCAGAGGATAACATCCATGTGCATATAGAGGAGGACCATGAATGGGTCAATTAGGTTGATCACAAGGTAGAGCTTGTAGTTTTGCAAGAGGAGGAGAGAGATATTACATTTAGGGATAAATATATTGTAGTATTTACTATAAGTGTGGGTACAATGGTTGTACTTACTTCATTGATGTACAAAAAAATGTTGTAAGCTCCACCATATTGTAGCTTATGTTGAGAGGACAAGCGATGCAAGATCTTCTCAATCTTAGATGTATTTTTTATATTATGTTTTTGTTGATGTCATCACCATAGATTTATTAATCCATATAAAAAAAATTGATGAATATAAAAATAACTCCTATTTAATATTAGTTCTCAACTTTTTGAGTTTCATATTCAATTATGCCACTAAAAACATTCAATAATTTACTTCTCTTTTGTATACATGTGTTAATGCATTTAATGTTGTTAGTTGAGCTCATTGATCAAGTAGACTTATATAGAGACTTCCATTGATTGATATATATGGAGATCAGATGTATTGTGTTAGCCAACGAATTCTAGAGTAGCGTAGGTTCGCCTAGTTCATTCTAACTAGTAGTGTTATTGTAAGCTAAGCACAGAAGTGTTGTCTGATATTGAGCATGTTATAAATATTAGTGCTGAAGTGTATTGTTATTTAATAGATAAAGTAAGAATTGTGTTTTACTTTTTTTTTGATGATTTATTTTTTTACCATCATTCATCACTACCTTATTTCCATCAATTAGTATTAGAGATAAAAGGTTGTCTAATTATCTATTTGAGCCTGTGTTAGTTTAATTGTTCATCCAAAGGGTTGTATTCCAAGAACCCTATTGGTCATACATGTGTTTAACCAAATCAAAGTGTTTTACTTTTCTATATAACTCAGTGTCATATATTCCCTGAGTTTATGTAGTTTGCATAGGTAATCTAGTTATCTATTTAAACTTGTGTCTAAGCAAGTTTCAATATCTTATCTGAGCCATAGCAGACATCTATCTTGTTCATGATTTTAGAGAATCTAACCCAGCCAAGAGATTATTTTATGAATCTTGAAGTTTTTTCCTTCGAAAAGGATTATATATTTTGATGATAAAGATGTTGACGCTTGTGTTCGTGAGCCAACTTGGTCTCATTCTAACCCTTAAAGGATAGAGCTCAATCAGAGTGCAAGAGGTGCATGGTGAGAAGAGGCATTGAGATGGATGGACAGCGATAGAGCCATGTTTGAATCCTGATGTTGTCTAGTGATTTTGTGTCTATAAATGTAAAAGTGAAGTAAATAATGGAGTAGTAGTTCATGTGAATATGAACACAAGAATTTGTTTCTTTGTTAGAATATGACTGGTAGGACTTATACATCCATTTATTTTTGATATCTCAGTTTAAGTAAAAATGATTTCTTTGAAAACATGGATGTAAAGCATGAGGTAGATGAATCATCTTCTCAAGAAGAAGAAAGAGATGTATTAAGTTTGATGGTTGCTTGGGAATGTTTTAGCATTTCATTCTAAGTTTCTATTTTGCATGAAGATGTTTAATAATTTTGTAGCATTGCATCTATTTATATTATCAATTGGAAATACAAGGAGATAACAAAATATTTAAATCTGAAGCTTTCAACTACAAGTGTCAAACTAAACCAAGCTTTCTAATAAGTTCATGGTCTCAGCGAGATTTTTCTTGTGCCATATGGAAGAAAGTAGAGCCATAGTTCACATTTAGTTCATATAAAAGTGTTTTCTATACTTTAAACCAAATATTGTACCTTCCAATAACAGAAAGAACAACAACAAGAGTGGAGTCATGGTCTTTTTATCTAAAGGGATTCATGGGACATAGCCATTACTCAACCAAGTAAGGAGAAGAGTGAACCGATGGAGCTGTGTTGAACACAGAAGCATTTACACATGAGGAGTGAAATTATCATCTACCCAACTAAATATAAAGTTTTTTCTTTCAAATCTCTATCAATTTATTGCATTCAATAAACCAGTTTGTAAAGAGAAGTGACTGTATATTTTATGATGTTATGGATGAGGATAGTTTAGTCTTGGTATCCATAATGGTCATCATGGGTTATGCATTGGCCTTCAGTTTCACAACATGGAAATTGTATAAGTTAAAGGATTAAAATATATTCATATAACTCCATAGCTTGGCTATGAGTGGCTTACTCCCCATATACCTATGGTGGACAAGCTTAACTCTCATTGGGGTCTACATTCTTCAGTTCACACCTGGTGCTTACATTTTCATACTATTTGGGATGATTGTTTAGAGTCTAAATTATCTCACTTTTTGTATTAGGGAATTATTATAAGAAGATGACTTATGCATTTAGTAATTTATCTTTCCAAATTCCCTTTTTATGGACATCTAAAAATGCTCCCTCATATTTTCTAGCACTATTCCAAAGCCCAACGGGTCTGGACATGGATTCATGACCTTTTCAAGCCTTTCCATCCAAATTTTTTCAATGATAACATATCTTTCTTTGAGATAAACCTACCTTCCCTTTTAAATACACCCAAGTCTAGCATACTTTTAGAGTGGATATTCTATTTAGATTTAAAAATAATGCAATATTTAGCAATGTTTATTAAGATTGTAATTTATCTACTCTCATAAAATCCTCTATTATTTCCAATGTGCTTTTGTATATTCAAGTGAAAGAAAATAGATTTTCCATATAGCTTGGCCATCTTCAGGATGATCTCACTCATTGGGGAGATGATCCTTGTGCTATGGCATGGATTCCTCCTCCACCTAGGGATGACAAAATTAATGGAAGAAATGATAGTCCTCCTCCCCAAAGTGGGCACCAATGTAGTTGATCTTAGAATTTCTCTCACAGTGGAAATATATATTAGTGCATGTCTCCTCCGAGATAGTATTAAGGGTGGTGACCCCCACCTCCTTCCCCTACTCGGCAGGATGGTTGGGGTGTTCCTCCTCCTCTTCTGCATCTAGATACTTGGGGGGCACTACCTGGAGGTCACAAAGACATGATGGACAAGTTTCCTAGACTCTCTCTAGCCATTTCACCTACTTGGCCACAAAAATATGACAAAGACACTACTCAGGCTTCTATTTGGGAGCCAATTCTAGATGGTAATGACTTACCTAGATTGGGCTAGGGTCTGGATGATATGGATCCTCCACCAACTGGCCTTGCTTTGGTAGCTTAATTTTTTATTTTATTATGTTTTGATGACTCATTCTTAGGCAGGGTCTAACATTATTTTTTTTTCCGCTATTTTCTATTCCTATACTTGACCTTGTCTAACTCAAGGCATGCTTCCATACCACCTATTTTTTGTGAATTATTTGTATATTATATATTTTATTAATATATTGATATATTTCTTCAAAAAAAATCTCTTCATCGATTATGTATGTATGGTAATGGGTAGGGATAGTTATTTTCAAATTGTATCAAAGTGTTCTTATATGAACAAGTTTGTCCATCTAAAGCATTTTCTTCATGGTCTCAAGTGAGGATAATTCTAGCCAAAGCATGGAAAGCTATAGTTTTGATAATTTGTCAAAGATGAAATCAAATTAGAGTTTATTTTTGTGCCTATGATCAACTATTATAATATTATAAAGTAAGGGAAAGTATTAGAAAATGTGGTTGAAGTAACATGTACACTAGCCTACTAGCTTGCATTTAATCTCCATAGCTACATAATCCCTATTGAAATTTGGTCAAAGATCAAATATTCATATAATTATGATAAACTTCTCCATCTATTTGATGCATTTATTGCTATTAGTTGAGCTCATTAATCGAGCAGACTTCTCTAGAGACTTCCATCAACTATTATATATGGAGGTTAGATGTATTTTGTTTGCCACTAAATTTTGGAGTAGTGTAGGTTTGCCCAGTTCATTCCAGCCTGCAATGTTATTATAATTTGAGCATAGAAGCATTGTCTAATATTGAGTGTGTTGTAAATCTCAATGTTGAAGTGCATTGTTATTTAATAGATATAGCAGGCATTATTTTTTACAATTGTTATCTAATAATTATTTGTTGTAGCATCATTCATCAATGCCTCATTTTCATCAAACTATTGATTGGGAAATATTATCGATGCTCTAAGTGGAATGAGTTAAGGAATGGTTTAGACATGTCTCAAGCAAGGGAATGGAGATGTGACCTATCACGATCTTCTTTCTTAGAGATAAAGAAACCTTGTTTTCCTTGATTGATGATGTAGAGAAAATTCATAGTATTTAAAACTCTCAATAAATTTAATGTGTCTCTTGGCAAGTGTTTAGTGTGAAACTAAGTCACCTATTTGAATTCATTTTCAAATTCACTCAGTGAAAATTTAGAATGAATAAAATTGAAATAAAATTTGTGATTAAATTCTAGTTATAGAAATATAATTATTTTTTAAAATATCCCAATTTACTAATCAAAAAATTGACATTTATATAAATAAACGTGTAAAAATAATTTTTGAGATTCCACTAAGTATCTAATTACAATTATTAATGTTTTGTTCAAAATAATTTAATAATAATCTACTTTCCTAAATTCCACATTGACTCAAATTGAAAATATACAAGGAAAATTAAGCTCGAGTTTTTCATGTCATTTTCACGTACCAAGTTTCAAGTAATTTATATGTATATCAATTTGTGTTCTTTTCCTAATTTCAAATAGAACAAAATCTGTCCAAAATTTTAGACTTCAAAATTTATAGTAAATTGATTGAAATAATTAAATTATAAAAAATATTTTGAATATTTAATACTGAATTTATTCACAAGTTTCAATGAATATGAATTCATGAATTTGAATGAATTTTAAAGATTTTCTTGTCGTTTGGAGAATTTCAAACTTTTATAATTTAATTTGGTGAATGTGGTTACTTACTATGAAATAATCCAAAAACTATTTAAGGCTTTTTTGGAAATGTGTCCTTGCTAATTATTCATGGAATTATGTGCCTTATGGTGATTTTTATTCCCAATATAAATATTGTATAGGGAGGATTAAGAAATATGGACTAATCAATTGATGATTTTAAACATGCTCACTTTATTGATATTGGTTGCCTAATGACATCCACTGAAGTATTTTTTGGGATTTTGAAATAGAATGAATAGGCATATTTTATATAATGAGGTTAGAGACTATTGAATTCACAAGTGAAGTCATAGTTTTACATCATGTCCTGTAGGTGTTTTTGAAGCTGCAACTTCAACAAATAAAATTTGAGAAAGTTTTCAAGTATTGGGTTTTTATCCTAAGATATTAAACTATAGTAAGCTATGAGGTAGAGTGCAAAGACATCTTCCTTGCAATCTTCAAAGCAACGAAGCAAGTGGTAAAGTTTAGATTATGGTGCAAGTAGAGAAATAAGTTGAACTTGACCAATAGGAAAATTAGTAGGCTAAGTTGGTTGATGATATATATCCTACAACGCCTCCAACTTGTGGTCCTCTCTTTTCCACTAGGGGAAAAATCTTTGGAAGAAGGAAACCCATATGGAAACAAAAAACTCAATGTCAGATGGATCCTCAAGAATGTTCTACTACAAGGCAATTTAGTGATCCACTAAGGAAACATGGTAATAATGGTTGCAATTGGGCTTCAGTTGCAACCAATCTTAGTGGAAAAATTATGGGCATTTAAGTAATACAAATTTTATTTACCATTTACTATTGTCGGAGTAGCTGTCTTTGGATTTTTCATATTTTAAAATGCAAAATAAAATCTCAAGAAATGAAACGAAGCATACCATTGTATTTGATAAGAGCTAACATCTCATATGATTCTTTTATGCCAAATTATTGAAAACAAAACAAATAGAAAATAAAGGGAAAATGTACACAAAATAAACATATTTTTTTTATCTATTCATTGATTTTATCCCATAGACATTACTATATTTTCCTATAGATCTACTTCTCATATAATCAGTTTTGTATCTGCTGCATACCAGGAAGGAAGTAGATCTTTGCTAGAGTCTTCTTTTTGCATATCAAAAAAATTGAACATTCCACACACTAGATTGATATTAAAATAGAGTAATATCACTCATGTCCAAGAAGACTCTAGAAGTAGGCAAAAATAGGAGAGATAAAGAGCATTAAAAACATTAATATTTGAAGCATGCTAGCAGTAGGGAGGAAGTAAAAAAAATTAATTCAAACTAACAAAGTTTAATTATAAATAGATGACAATTGTGGGGTGAGGTGATGAGGTAGTGGGAATTAAAATCTGATGCACTAGAAATATCCACTACCACCAACTCTCCCCCTTAATCTTCACTACCATATATGTCAGTTATGCCTATGCTTTCTCTAAGATGGTCAAACACATTCTTTGCAAGAAGCTTTGTGAAAATGTCTGCAAGTTGCTCTTCAGACCTGCAAAGTTCCAAAAAGATCTCTCCATTTTTAATCAACTCTCTAATGAAATGATATATAGTGTCAATATGTTTACTTATCTTATGGAAAAATAGATTCTTGGACAATGTTATGGCTAAATTGTTGTCACAATATATCTTTTTTGCTTCTTCTTGTTCATGCTTCAACTCTTTCAACACTCTTCTCATCCAAACTACTTGTCATGATTCCCTTGTTGCTGCTACATACTCTGCTTCAACAGATGAAAGTGTGACAATTAGTCTTTTCTTTGAAGTCCATGATACTACACTAATGCCAAAATAAAAAAACATAATCGGATGTGTTTTTCCTATCATCAATGCTTCCATCAAATTCACTATTTGTGTATCTTATGAGCTTGAACTCATTTGATCTTGAGTATTGAATCCCATAATTTCTTGTTCGACTCACATACCTTAGGATTCTTTTCCCTGCTTGCCAATGTGTGTCTTTTAGAGACTCCATGAACCTTGAGATCAAACTTAAACCATACATTATGTCTAGCCTTGTGGCTGTTAGGTACATGAGACTACCAACAAGTCTTTTATACAAAGTCATATCTACATTGGATCCTTTGTCATCCTTGCTTAACTTCAAACTTGTGACAACTAGTGTTGGTGCTAATTTGGAATTCAACATATTAAACCTTTTCAAAATATCACTTGCATACTTTTTTTGAAATAAGAATATGCCACTTTCATTTTGATTCACCTCAATGCCTAAAAAGTATTTCATTAGTCCCAAATCATTCATTTCAAATTCATTTTTCATAGTTCCTTTGAACAAATCAATTGATAAGTCACTCGTGAATATAAAATCATCAACATATAAACATATAATTAGAATTTCACCTTTTTCATTCATCTTTGTTTATAATGTAGACTCGCTACTACACCTATTGAATCCATTTTGTAGGAGATATGAGTCAATTCTTTTGTACCAAGCTCTTGGTACTTGCTTGAGACCATAGAGTGATTTCTTAAGTCTATAGACCTTGTCTTCTTGGCCTAAAATCTCATACCCAAGTGGTTTTTCTACATAAACTTCTTCTTCGAGATAACCATTTAAGAATGTTGATTTTACATCCATTTGATAAACAACCCACTTTTTTTAGCTGCTATGGTAAGCATCATTCTTATAATGTCTAAACATGTTATAGGAGCAAATTTCTCATTGTAATCAACTCCGGGTTGTTGTGAATAAACTTTATAAATTATCCTTGCCTTATGTTTTTTCACATCACCTTTTGCACTCAACTTAGTTTTGTAAACCCACTTCATTCATATGACATATTTTCCTTTGGAAGGCTCACTAACTCCCATGTATGATTATTTTCTATAGAATCTATTTCTTAATCCATTATATATACCCATTTGTCATCTTTTATTACATCTTTAAAATTAATTGGATGATCTAAATATAAAGCATAAAGAGAAATCAGACCTACATTATTTTCACCTTCAATTTGCTCATAAATGTCTCTTATACTTCTAATTTTTTTCTCCTTAAGCTTTCAAAGTTACGATTTTACATGTCACTTAAATTATAACCCATGTAATTTGGACTTGTTGGTCTTGAACTAACAATCCTTATTGTAAATGGTGTTTATTATCCACTTGTTGGAGTGCTTGCTTGAATGCATGAGGCTGCCCTTACACTTTATGATGGTATCAATTGTGGAACACTTTATTGAGCTTGAATGGGTGTGGAAGGAGTCACATTTTAAGGAGTATTTTTTTGGTATGAAAAATTCATCTTACTCTTGTGGTATGCTTGCTGATATGTTGACTATTTTTTCTATACTTCCATCCCATGCTTCCTCTTCTATGAACTGCACATCTCTACTGATT
This sequence comes from Torreya grandis, assembly GCA_037957365.1. Taxonomy (NCBI): domain Eukaryota; kingdom Viridiplantae; phylum Streptophyta; class Pinopsida; order Cupressales; family Taxaceae; genus Torreya; species Torreya grandis. The sequence continues at coordinate 2,465,402 of JARHVA010002386.1, read as the reverse complement.
ATAACATTTTTTGTTATTGGCTTATACATTTGTAAGCCTTTGATTCATTAATATATCCAACAAATATGCATTTTTCTCTTTTGTTGTCTAATTTTTTCCTGAATTCATCTGACACATGTGCATATGCCACACATCCACAAACTTTCATATGAGCAACACTATGTTTTCTTCCACTACAAGCTTCTTCCGAAATCATGTTTTTGACACTCTTTATTGGGAATATATTCATTATATGGGCTGCACATCATATAGCTTCAACCCAATATTAATTTGACAAAGTTTTGGCTTTCAACATTACTGGCCATTTCCATGATAGTTCTATTTTTCCTTTCAGCTATGCCAATTTTTTGAGGTGTGTACCTAGTTGTGAATTACTTGTGAATTTAATGGTCCTTGAAAAATCTTAGAAATTTATTTGAGATGTATTCACCACCTCTATCCATTATCAATGGTTTGATGCAATGCCCACTTTGCTTATCAAAAAGATCATTGAATTGACAAAAATAATCAAACACTTCACTCTTATGCTTTAATAAGTAAACCCATGTTCTCCTTGAGTAGTAATCAATGAATGTTGAAAAGTATAATATTACACTAAAGGGAAGGTGTTTGCATTGGCCCACATAAATCTGATTGAACAATCTCTAAAGGTGCCTTAGCTCTCATTGACTTACCTATTGGAAATGATTCTCTATGTTACTTTCCCAAGATGTACCCTTCACATATTATTTCTAGTTTCTCTATTAGTGGCAATCCCTTGACCTTTATTTTTCTATGAAGCAAATTTAGGCCTCCAAAGCTTAAATTCCCAAATCTTAGATGTCAAAGCCAATTTTCATCTTTTATTTTTTCTTGAAATATTGTTTACATGACTATTGTATTTTCTTCTTTATTCACTTGTGGAGCCATTGAGTGGTGTGCTTAAGCATAATCTACATTCAAATCCAGTTTCAACCTTAGGAGAGACATCCTATTGTTTCTCATTTGGACCTTTACAATGAGTTTATTACTTGGAAATTTATCTAAAATTGTACACTCTTTGTTTTTGAAAAATACACTATACCCCTTTTGAACGAGCTACCCTATGCTCATCAAATTGTGTTTTAATCTAGGAAAAAAATAAACATTGAAGATATACTTTTTCTCCCCCTTCTTGGTTATAATGTTGATGTTCCCTTTTCTTTTGACTACAGCCTTATTGTCATTTCCCAAAGTGACATCTAATTTTATATTTTCATCCAAACTAGAAAACATTTCTAAGTTCCCTGTCATGTGGTTGCTATAACATGAGTCTAAAAACCATACATCCTTTTCATTTGCTTGTGTAACATTACATGCTAAAAACATGGAGTTTTTTTTTACTAATTTATGATTTTGGTTTTCTCTTATAAAATTTTCATTCTATTTTCCAAAATCATATTGTTTCTTTCTACATTCATTAGAATAGTGCCCATAATTTTTGTAATAATGATATTGGACTTGAGATTTATCATACCTTTGGCCTTGAGGTTGATTTTGAGTTGCATTCTCATTTGGGTATTGATTGTTACCTCTTCCACTTGAGTTTGATGGGTTGGTTCTTCTACCTCTATACAAATTTCTTCCTCTACCTCTTCCATGGCTAATTGAAGGTTGTGTCTTGAAAGCATGCTCCAATGATGAGTTTGTTGACCTTATTAGCCTATGCTCATGAGAAATGAGAGATGCATGAATCTCATGAACTAAAAATTGTGAGAGATTCTTTGTTTCCTCTATGGCCACAACTATGGATACAAACCTTGTGGGTAAACTCCTTAAAATAATTTCAATAGTTTTTATATCTTCAAGATTCTTACCATGAGATCTGATTTGATTAATTAGACCAATCACTTGTGTGAAAAATGAGTCTATAGAATTTGAATCTTTCATGAATTTATTTTCAAAATCCCTTCTTAGCATTTGTAGCTTTGTTGTTTTCACCTTTTCCATTCCTTGGTATGTTATTTGGAGAATATCACATTCTTGTTTGGACTTTGTTGCTGATGAAATCCTTGGAAAAATGCTCTCATGTATAGCTTGAAATATGTAGAAGAGAGCTTTTGAGTCTTTCTTCCTATTATCCCTTAGTAGATCCTTCTCTACTTGAGATAGATCATTATTATATGTTATTGCATTTGTTGGTTCTGTAAAACCATTCTCTACTAGATCCCATATGTCTTGGGAACAAAACAAAGCTCTCATTGTAATAGACCAATAGTCATAGTTTTTACCATTGAATTGAGGAATTTGTAGATTGTTCAAGCTTGTGCTTCTGTTTGTGGTTGCCATTGTTGATTGTGAATACCTTTATTAGATAACATTTGCTTGATGAAGCCCTTAGTTTTGATAACTTTCAGCTCTGTTAAACCTTTCTTTGAGTAACCTAAGGCTCTGATACCACTTGATAAGAGCTAACAACTCACAGGATTCTTTTATGCCAAATTATTGAAAACAAAACAAATTAAAAAATAAGGGAAAATGCAGACAAATTTTTTTATCTATTCATTGATTTGCTCCCATAAACATTATAGTATTTTCCTATATATTTTTTGCTCATACAATTAGTTTTGTATCTACTGCATACTATGAAGGAATCAGAGCTTTGTTAGAGCCTTCTTTTTGCATATCAAAAAAATAGAGCATTCCACACACTAGATTGATATTAAAATAGAGTAATAACAATCATGTCCAAGAAGACCCTCAAAGTAGCTGAAAATAGGAGAGATAAAAATCATTAAAAACATTAATATCTGAAGCACGTTAGTAGTAGGGAGGAATTAAAATAAAATCAAACTGACAAATTTTAATTGCAAATAGATGACACAGTTGTGGAGTGAGGTGATGTGGTAGTGGGGATTAAAAGTTGTTATGATGTAAATATCCA
>JARHVA010002386.1:2310000-2457500 GCA_037957365.1 Torreya grandis | reverse complement strand
GTAGGTTTACCACATCAGAAGGGGACTGATCTCTCCTCTCATCAAGGGGAGGTTCCCTATAGGTATGATATATATATATATATATATATATATATATATATATATATATATATATATATATATATATATATATATATATTAACAGAAAATAATACTCAAGGGTAGGACAAACCATCCATCTCTCTTTCTTTAGAGATGAAGTGTGCAAATCAAAGGAAAAACTCAAGGGAAATAACAGATAGCACTCCTCTTCTTTTAGAAGTACTATTCAACAAACCACAGGAATACTCTTGGTAGTAAATGCAAAATGTAGCAAAGGATGTAATAACCAGCAAATTGAGATGCAACACAAAGTCTTCACCTAAATTGCTCAAGAGTAAGATACGAAGGACAATGAGGGCACAAAGTTGTCCCAAGGTCCTTTAAATAGAAATGAAAAGAAAACACACTAAAGGCAATTATGGGGGCACAAAGTCTCTCCACACTTGACTCTTCAGGACACCTTCCTGACTACTGTCACTAATTATGCTTGTTGAATTAAAAGAATAGAAGATATATTAAGGAAAAAGACAAGAACAGTTTCCCCACCAACAAAGATATCACAGCACAAAGTCTAAAAAATCACTTGCTTTCTTATTCCAATAACAATATATGATCAACAAATTGAGCTCAAAGTCTCAGAAGTGCCTTTCAATTTGGGTAGAGTTTCATTCTGATTGTCAAAAAGAGATCTATTTACAATAGAAGATAGTCCCTTATATAGCCTCTTCAAGAAGGACTTGGGAACAGTAACAAATCATGTTGCATTGGAATCTGTTAAGAAGACAGGCTGGAACTTAGGGGTGTTTACCCATTTGATTTTATCAATGTAGAAAAACAAGTCATGTTATTGAAAGTTTGCAACTTTCAATGTCCACCTAGCGATCTGATCCTACCTTCATCATTCCTCCTTTTCTGGTTAATTGAATCGGGTCCTAGATTCAATTTGTTGTTATGTTCCTTCCTTGCTTTCTGCTAGTCTTGGCCTTGAAGTCTATGAATGTATTTAGGTATGTAGATTCAAAGGATCAACGACTATTTTATGAGATTTAAAATTGATGTTCATGTGCCCGTCACTATGTTTTCAATAGCTAGTTCGTTGTGTTGAATTTGACGTCTTCAGGCGTGTCACCCCTTGGTCCTTCTTTGGCTTTTATATTTGGCACTTTCTTGGAAAGAATCTACCCTTTTAGGCCTTAATAAATGATTTTCTTTGGGTCGAGCAGAGCTCTCCACAAGGTATCTACCCTTTGGGCGGTCTTTGAATGGCCTTCAGGCTTCTTGTTTTACATCTTCCCAAAGGGAAGGTGACCCTTCAACTTTGGGTAAGTGTCCTTCATTCGGCAGCAGGGAGTCCCCCGCAAGGGCCCCTGCCCTTCAGGTTCCTTCAGTGGCCTTTTGTGGGTTTCCTACAGGCATTTTCCCCAGACAAGAAGTCTGCAAAAAATTCTTGCGGACAAAAAGTCTGCAGAAATTGTTCCTATCACTTTTGCCTTGGTTATTTCTTCGAGATTTCTACCTGCAGCTTCTCTGAATTCTTTTTGGATTTTTGTCTAAAGGAATTGCTTCCTGCCTTAGTATTTTTCAAATGCCTTAAACAAAAATTTGAAAAAAATTACCTTTTGAGGCTTCTTTGAAAATGACCCTTCTGAAGGGTACTTTTGTCATCCAAGTGCCCTCTGCAAGGGCACTTTATCCTTCGGGAGGCTCTTTGAACTTTATGTATTTGAACTGCTCCTTTGAACCGTCTGAGTGAACCGCTCCATTGAACCACTGCAATGAACCACTTGGTTGAACCAAACGTTGAACCAAGTTGATGAACCAAGATTTGAACCAAAATAGTTCAAGCCGATGGTTCAAGCTGATGGTTCAATTGAATGAACCAAGCCTTTGAACCAAGCAGATGAACTAAGTCATTGAACCATTTGTTTGAACCAAATGTTGAACCAAGTTTTGGTTCAATGATTCAAACGAAGCCTTTGAACCATGTGTTTGAACCCACCTTTGAACCAAAAGATGTTGAACCAAACGTTGAACCAAGCTTTGGTTCAAAGATTCAAACAAAGCCTTGAACTGATTGATGAACTATTTGATTGAACCCATCATTGAACTGAAAGTGTTGAACCAATTGAACCTTGAACTCATTGAACCTTTGAACCAAAGTGGTTCAACGGTTCAATGGTTCAAGCCTCTTTTGCTTGAATGCTTGCCGATAGACATTTTTTATTGAACCAATCCTATAGAGTCCGTAGAAATCAAGTCTGTAGAAATCAACCTATAAAGTCCATTGAACTTGGCCTGTAGAGTTCATAGATTTTCTCTTCCTACTGAGTTCGTAGATTTTCAAGCCTGCAGAGTCCATAGATTCAAGCCTACAGAGTTCATAGATTTAAGCCTACAGAGTCCATAGAAATCAAGCCTGCAGAGTCTGTAGATTTTTTAGAAGCTTGAAAAATGAGGAATTTGAATGCCCAAGACAAATTTTGAAAAGGGAAGAGACAATTTTGGTCTGTAAGACCAAAATAGTTTAAATGTTGTCCTAAAAATGAGTGATATTTTTGGGGGACAACAGCTGGCACTAGTTGGGGAACTTTTGTCAATTACAAAAAGAATTTGAAAGGAGTAGAATCCAAAATCTCTAGTGTCTTCATGTGTACCATTGGGCTACAGAGTCATTCTGCCCAGAAATAAAAGGCTCCAAAAATAAAAACAAATAAAGCAAAATAGAATTAAAAACTATACAAATATACATATGTACAGATGGAATGATCTGATACTTCAAGAATTGAAGTATTTTAGATGTTGCTTCTTGGGAGACAGTGAAAATAGTGCTCTATTTTGATAAACCAGCAAGAAGACATTTTGTCCCCAGAAATGGTGACCGGTGAATGGAGTTGTCCACCAGGACACCAATTTTATGCATCTTCCTGTTGACTCTTTCTTCTTCTTGCCCCATGGCAGGATGTGTTCTTCAATTTGAAAGCCATAATTCCTTGCTTTCTTGGTGAAGGGTTTCTTTGCCTAATTTTGATTTGTAGCAGCATGGTCCATTACCATAATTGGTTGTTCTTTTGGTTCAGTCTAGCATATGATTGGATTGTCCATATCAAACTCTTGACAAATTGTCAACTTAGCATCTACTTTGATGTGGAGGAGTTTGAATTCTTCATCTTGAGCAATCTTCAATCCGAGCAATAGAGATTCACATCCAGCTATGTTGTTGGTGTTGCTGTCTTTCAAATTGTATGAAGGAAGAATATCTCCTTGAGGAGATATCAACACAGTCCCAACTCCATCATTGGTGGAAAAATTGCTTCCATTGGATTTTAGGATCAAAGCATCATCAGAAGCTAATCTCCTATCAGATTTCTCTTCATTAGAGATGGAAGATCCTTCCTTGTACTATGTCCTACCAATTCTCTTGAAGTCTTGTTTGGATCAATTCCTGGATTGTCAGCTATAGTACTTTCATCTATAGAAACATGAACATTCTCTATTGTAAAGAAATAATTACCCCTGCCTGAAGACTCAAATAGAATTTGTGCTGCAGGGGCTGATGTTTGGGTGACCACGTATTTTACCTTCTTTTCAGGGAGTAGTCTCTTCATCATGCCTTGGATAGGGATCCTTGCCTCAGATAGGTCCATGCTTAGTTCTCCTCCCACGTCCTTACAAAAATTTTGTCTAAGCAAAATGCCATAGGATGCTGGGACGTCAGCCACCAAGATAGTCATCTTGATTCTCTTGTCTAGAAAGGTTGCCAATGCAAATTGAGCATCTTTAATTTGCCCCAATAATGGTACTTGCTTGTTCTCCATGGAGAAACATCTTCCAAATGTCTTGGTCAGTGTGAGGTCCAGAGACTCAGCTACTTTAGCAGGCATGACATTGTCAGATGCCCCAAAATCAATGATGTAATTGTTGAGCTGATAACCATTTATCAATAAGGAAACATAGAAAGGTTTTATTTTTATAGGGGCAGCTGGAGGAGTAAAGACAAGATTATTTGGAATGGGCATGTTCTTTGGGAAATCAAGAATTATTTTCTTAACCTCTTGTCTTGCAGGGAAGGTTTGGTTCTTGACACATTAGACCAACCTATCCAATTGATCAGGATTGGACTGCAAGTATTCAAACTCAAACATTTGAATTTTGGTCTTTTTGACATGATCAATTATGTCAAATGGCTGAATTGGACTAGGAACAGAATAAAGCATTTCAACCTTTTGGTTTTAGGAGGGATGGGAAGAGGGTTAGTTTGAAAAATGGGAGTAGAAGGTGAAGGTAAAATTGATGTACTTACATTTTGGGTGATCACCGGATTCTTTGATTGAAAATGAAGAGGGGTTCCACGCTTAGCAATTGTAATTGTTGGTTGAGGTTGCTCCTCTATCTTCCCTTTATCAAGTTGATAGACTGATTGGCTTTTGGACCTGATAAACACTGCATATGATCCATCAATAGCTTTTCCTTTGCTTCTGGGTTCATCTTGGTAGTTCAAGAAACCAATAAAGGAGTTGCCAGCTAATTATTCTTAATTTTCTTCAAAGAGATTAGCATCATTTTCTTGCTCAAACTCAGGTTGGAAAGAGAAAGCATGTTCTGTTTCCAAATATCCAACTGATGAGTTGGTTGGAGGAGCTTTAAGGGCAAGTTTCCCTTGTGGGGGAGGAAGGCGATTCTATTACCCTTGATTCTTGGCAACATTGCCCTGATATGACTGATTTGGGAATGTCCTTCTGTATGGAGTAGAAGACATTCCTTGTGCCATTTGCTTTTTCAAGGCTAGCACTTCATTTGCCAGCTTTTACACCATTGGATCAGTGGTGCCTATAGATGCATATTCAGAAGATGATGAAGGTCTATTTCTATTTGGATCTCTCCTTATCTTCTCTGCTAAGATGAGATCATATTCTACCTCAGTGGACAAAAGTTGAGCTGCAGCGAGATCTATTTGACCAGCATGTCTCAAAATAAAATTAACTTCAAGTAACTGAGAATTAATGAAGAAACATTTGAGATTCTCAGTTGTAGGTCGAGTTATTACATGAATTTTATTCCTCAATTTGTCAAATTTGGCTATGAAGTCTCTCATAGGATCATAAGGCTCTTTCTTCATCTGTGTAAGTTGAGCCAGAAGTGCATGTGCATCTTTTACAGGTTTGAATCTAGCTTCAAACTTAGCTTTGAGGGTATTCCAATCAGTTACTGACCAGGCCTGTAGATGATAAAACCAATCTGTAACATCACCTTGTAGTGTCTCCACAAAAATCCTAACTGTTATATCTTTAAATTCTACTTTGATTACTCCACAAGCTATGTTGAAGGCTACAATGTGTTCATCAGGATGAACTTTCCCATCACTATAAAATTTGGGGAAATTCTTCTTTGAACTCCGTGGAAGCTCATGTAGAGGTGGAGTAAGATTGAGAGGACCAAAAGCATTACCCCAGGGGCCTTGAACTGCCATTGTAGGATTATGAAAAGGAGGGATAACAAATCTTAGAGGAGTAATTATTGGCAAATCTTTATCAACAACAGAAGTAGATACTTCGTCTGGCAATGGAGATCTGACTTTAGTAGGAGGAAAGCTCTTGGTTCGTTGGAGACGAGATCGTGAAAGAAACAGATCAAAATCACTTTATTGTACCAACTCGAATACATGGTCAATGATGCATTTAGCCCTTTGACTTTGTGTATACCTTGAATCTACCAGATTGTGAAACAAAAATGGGAAAAGAATTAACCTTGCTTCAGTTAAAGCTTGAGGCTTTAAACTGTGCATTCTTTCCCAACAACTCTGGTTTTGTAGACCAGATAAAATAACAGAGGTGGAGGAAGATGGTAAGGCTATAATGGATAATGGGTAAGACAAGTAACGGAGTCGCCAGAGTCTATCATAGATAAGGGTTATAATGATAATGGGTAAGACACAAGTGATGTTTCAATCTGAAACTTGAGGTTCCAAATTGCATAGAATTATGTAAATCCCTAGTAGAGTCGCCAAAAATTGTTGGTTGAATATTTTGTCGATCAGCGTATTGATAAACAAAATAGGTCTGATCAACCAAAGTAGTAAGATTAGTCATCCAAATTTGTAGGTTTACCACATCAAAAGGGGATTGATCTCTCCTCTCATCAAGGGGAGGTTCCCTATATATATATATAAACAAAAAATAATACTCAAGGGTAGGACAAACCATCCATCTCTCTTTCTTCAGAGATGATGCATGCAAATCAAAGGAAAAACTCAAGGGAAATAACAGACAGCACTCCTCTTCTTTCAAAAGTACTATTCAGTAAACCACAAGAATACTCCTGGTAGTAAATGCAAAATGTAGCAAAGGATGTAATAACCATCAAATCAAGATGCAGCACAAAGTCTTCACCTAAATTACTCAAGAGTAAGATACGAAGGATAATGAGGGCACAAAGTCATCCCAACATCCTTTACACAGAAATGAAAAGAAAACACACTAAAGGCAATTATGGGGGCACAAAGTCTCTCCACACTTGACTCTTCAAGACACCTTCTTGACTACTGTCACTAATTTTGCTTGTTAAATTAAAAGAACAGAAGATATATTAAGGAAAAAGACATAAGAATAGTTTTCCCAACAACAAAGATATCACAGCACAAAGTCTGAAAAATCACTTGCTTTCTTATTCCAATAACAAAATATGATCAATAAATTGAGCTCAAAGTCTCAGAAGTGCCTTTCAATTTGGGCAGAGTTTCGTTTTGATTGTCAAAAAGAGATCTATTTACAATAGAAGAGAGTCCCTTATATAGCCTCTTCAAGAAGGACTTGGGAATAGTAACACATCATGTTGCGTTAGAATCTGTTAAGAAGAGAGGCTGAAACTTAGGGGCGTTTACCCATTTGATTTTATCAATGCAAAAAAATAAGTCACACTATTGAAAGTTTGCAACTTTCAATGTCCACCTGGCGATCTGATCCTACCTTCATTGTTCCTCCTTTTCTAGTTAATTAAATCAGGTCCTGGATTCAATTTGCTGATCTATTCCTTCCTCGCTTTCTGCTAGTCTTGGCCTTGAAGTCTATGAATGCATTTAGGTCTGTAGATTCAAAGGACCAATGGCTATTTATGAGATTTAAAATTGACATTCGCGCGCCTGTCACTATGTTTTCAATGGCTAGTTCGCTATGTTGAATTTGACGTCTTCAGGCACATCACCCCTTAGTCCTTCTTTAGATTTTCTATTTGGCACTTTCCTGGAAAGAATTTTCCCTTTTGAGCCTTAAGAAATGATTCGCTTTGGGTTGAGAAGATCTCCTCGCAAGGTATCTGCCCTTTGGGCGGTCTTTGAATGGCCTCCAGGCTTTTTTTTTACATCTTCCTGAAGGGAAGGTGACCCTTCAGCTTTAGGCAAGTGTCCTATTCGATAGTTGGGAGTCTCCCGTAAGGGCACCTGCCCTTCGGGGTCCTTCAGTGGCCTTTTACGGGTTTCTTGCAGGCATTTTCTCTGGACAAATCCCCACAGACAAAAAGTCTGAGGAAATTTCCCGTAGACAAAAAGTCCACAAAAATTGTTCCTATCACTTTTGCCTTGGTTATTTCTTTGGGCTTTCTTCCTGTAGCTTCTCTGAATTCTTTTGGGTTTTTTGTCTAAAGGAATTCCTTTGGACAAAAAGTCTAAAGGAATTGCTTCCTGCCTTAGTCTTTTTCAAATGCCTTTGAACAGAAATCCAAAATAATTTACCTTTTGAGGCTTCTTTAAAAATGACCCTTCTGAAGGGTACTTTTGTCATCCAAGTGCCCTCTGCAAGGGCACTTTGTCCTTCAGGAGGCTGTTTGAACTTTATGCATTTGAACTGCTCCTTTGAATCATCTGAGTGAACTGCTCCATTGAACCACTGCAATGAACCGCTTGGTTGAACCAAACATTGAACCAAGCCGATGAACAAAGCTTTGAACCAAAATGGTTCAAGCCGATGGTTCAATTGAATGAACCAAGTGGATGAACTAAGTCATTGAACCATTTGTTTGAACCAAACGTTGAACCAAGTTTTGGTTCAATGGTTTAAACGAAGCCTTTGAACCATGTGTTTGAACCCGCCTTTGAACCAAAAGATGTTGAACCAACCATTGAACCAAGCTTTGGTTCAACGGTCCAAACAAAGCCTTGAACCAATTGATGAACTATTTGATTGAACCCATCGTTGAACCGAAAGAGTTGAACCGATTGAACCTTGAACTCATTGAAACTTTGAACCAAAGTGGTTCAACTGTTCAATGGTTCAAGCCTCTTTTGCTTGAATGCTTGCCGATAGACATTTTTGATTGAACCAAGGCACTGAACCAATCTTGCAGAGCCCGTAGAAATCAAGTCTATAGAAATCAACCTGTAAATTCCATTGAACTTGGCCTGCAAAGTCCGTGGATTTTCTCTTCCTGCTGAGTCTGTAGATTTTCAAGCCTGCAGAGTCCGTAGATTCAAGCCTGTAGAGTCCGTAGATTTAAGCCTGTAGAGTCTGTAGAAATCAAGCCTGCAAAGTTTGTAGATTTCTGAGAAGCTTGAAAAATGAGGAATTTGAATGCCCAAGACAAATTTTGAAAAATAAAGAGACAATTTTAGTCTGTAGGACCAAAATAGTTCAAATGTTGTCCCAAAAATGAGTGATATTTTTGGGGGACAACAAATATCATGCAAATTGATAATAACTGCACAAAAATAGTGAATTGTGTTATGAATAAGAAGATAAATATTTTCTTGCAAATAATGATTTGTATTATAATTGTATAAAAGGTTTTCCAAGTGACAAAAGATAAAAGTTATTTCAAGTGACTTAAAAATGTAAAGTGATATGGCAACAAAAAATTGTAGATCAAAACTAGGCCATTTTCTTTCAAATCATAAGTAAAGGTTGTCATTTCCATTATGTTACATCATCTTTGTGTTTTTTCATTATGCAATAAATTACGGCTTCTATGACCTATGGTACGTTGGTATAACAAATGTCATTATATTAAATGTTTAGTAATATTTTTTTCTATTTATTTGTTTGGTAGGTGATCATAATCCAAATGATAAAATGTAATGCTCATAGAAAATAGAGCCCCTACAATAGTGAGAGTGAGAACTCTGAATGTTAACTCAATAATATTAGAAAAAAAAATCATTTTTATACCAAAGGAAAACACTTGAATTTATCCTTGTATGCAGCACTTCTTTTCTTCATATTTTTATGTTTTGACATTTAAAATATTCATGTCACAAATGAAGCTATTTCAAATGATATGCATGAATCTAAGTAAAGAGATTTAAATCTTTGTGTAAGTTGTTCAGGTTTATCGATTCAGTTGTTTGAATTAAATTAGTCTTTTATTGGTGTTGTTCTAATGTATTCATTAATTTGATGCTTAAGTTTTGTAATGTTGTTTTTTTATTTCAAAAAAGAAACATTTATGGATCTGTTAAATTTCATATATAGTGGAACACTCAATGCAAAAATTGCAATTGTATTGTTATATGTTATGTATCTTGTATGCACCACTACACATGATTTGCATAAAATATCTGTGACACTAAATTCTACATCACGTAAATGCTGCAAAATAATTTCTTACAAAATAGTTTTAAGTGGTAAATTTTCTTATTTCAGATATTTACTATATTATCATCTCCTTAAGTAATTGGTATATTGGTGTTGTCTACTTTTTTTAGTTGATTAGTGCATCAAGATGAGAACTTAATTCATAGTTTTCATGCGATCTCATTATCCATTGTAATTATTTAACTAATTAATTATTCATAATTTTTAGGATTGGAGTAAATCATATCAATCTATCTTTATCAATTATTGAGGAAGTTTTATTTAGGAATGAATTATAAGCTATCTCAGAAGACTTTCTCTATGATTTTGTTATAAAATGGTTCATAAAAATTTATTATAATGATGAAAAGAAATAGGTCTTGAGCAATTTTTTTCCCTGACACAATTCCCACAGATAACTAATAAGAATCTCAAAATAATTTTCCATTATGAATACTTTGATTATTTAAGTGCACATAACATAGTCTGGGAAGTACTTATTTTCAACATAAACCCTCCTTGAGAAATGAAGCATTGCACTTCAAAAAAAATCCATCCCAAGATGTTCTATGAAATATGTTATACTTTCAGACCTTGTAGAGTAGTGGGGTTTGATGCACCTTAGAGTGAGTACATGATGTAATATGGATAAAATTACATTATTTTTTGTATTGCTTACAAATATAGATAAGGATAAGGTACCCATTTAATTTGATTTTGAATTTTTTTGTTTGAAAAACTTGTTCAAGTAACTTTCTAATGAAGTTCAATCGTTCTCATAGATATTCTGATAGAAAAATATTTGGTAATTTTAATGTATTTGTTTCATTTTGGTTCTTGTTTATATTTGATAACTTCAAATATCTTACTGATAAAGTTTATGCAAAGTGATAATCATCTTAATATATATGGGTTTTAAGTTATAAACAAGTATAAAGATTGACCAAATACATTAAAATTACAAAATATCTTTCTATAAGAATATCTAAACCATCGATTGAACTTTAGTCAAAAGTTACTTGAGGAATTATATTAAACATCAAAATGAGAATCTAATTCAAAGGATACCTTATCCTTGTCTACGTTTGTAGAAAATTTTATTAAAAACAAAAAAAAAAAATCAGTTATTTTTCTTGATATTAAATTATGGGATAAGAAAAAATTATTAGACCCCCAAATAAAAATTTGTAGATAATAGATGATGGCCAAAAATTTGTTCAAATCATCTATTTTAATATCTCAAAACACCATGCACACATTGTAAAGTCCATCAAATTTCATCACTCCAATAGGACTAGAAATGTAAATATTTTTCAAAGAACATATTGAAATAAATTTAATTTGATATGCGATCCCTCATTTTCTAAGGAGGTTTTATTTTAAAAATAAGTGCCTTCAAGACTAATTTATGTGCACTTAAATGATCAAAATATTCATAATGAAAAATTATTTTTAGATTCTAATTGGTCATTTATGAAAAATGTTCAAAGAAACTGTTTATAGCTCAAAAAGGAAAAATATATTTAACACTTTTTTTAGAAATCATAAAGAATATCTTCTGAGAGCACTTCAAATTTGTTGCTTGATAAAAGTTTACCAATAACTAATAAAGATAGATTCATATGCTCTTATTCAAACCTAAAAATCATGAATAGTTGATTAGCTAAATAATTACAATGGATAATAAGATAACATTAAGCCTACAACTTAAGTCATAATCTTGATACACTAATCAACTAGAGGATGCAGACATCATCAATATACCAAATACTTAAGTAAAAAAACGCATACAAAATATTTTAAATAATAAAATTCACCATTTAAATTATTTTGTAAGAAATTTATTTGCATAATTTACCAATGGTTGCATTGTATCAACCATAAACACACTCTATAGAAATCCTAAGAAAAATTATGCAAAATCTATTGTCATGTATATTTTCTGCAAAGCACATGTATAGTGGTACATACAAGATATACCCTGAAACTTGTCTACAACTAATAAGACATCCAATAATTTAGTTGTAATTTATTCATAAAGTGTTCCACCATACATGAAGTGTAATAAATCCATAGTTATTTATTCTTAAAAGTAAAAAAAAATATATCATTTCAAAACTTAAAAACTGAATGATTACATTTCAAAAATATGAATAATAAAATGACTAAATTAAAAAAATAACTGAATCAATACACCTGAATAACTTATACAAAGATTAACATCTCTTTGCTCATATTTGCACATACTATTTGAAAAAAAAACATTTGTGAGATGAAAGTTTCAAGTATTAAAATATTAAGTACATGAAGAAAAGAAGTGTTGTATCCAAGGGAAAGTTAAAATGTTCTTACTTTGTAGAAAATTTGAATTTTTTTAATAATAGATCGAGTTAATATGTACAATTCTTAATCTCATTATGTATTAAAATATTAAGTACATGAAGAAAAGAAGTGTTGTATCCAAAGGAAAGTTAAAATGTTCTTACTTTATATAAAAATTGACTTAATTTGAAATTTTTTTTAATACTAGATCGAGTTAACATGTACAATTATTACTCTCATTGTTTTAGGGGCGTCTATGTTTTATGCGGATAAAAATTTATCATTTGGATTTTGATCATCTATAAAACAAATAAATGGAACAAAATATTACCAAATATTTTATATGGTGACCTTTCTTATCCCAGCGTACCATAGGCCACAGAAACTATAACATTGAGCTCTCAATTAATACAATGAATTTCATTTCATGGTCATTTCTTTCTCGCTCTTTATGCAATTTTTAATCTTGGGAAAAATTGTATGTGAAATACCTTATTACTTCAATGTTTGAAGTCATTTTATAGAAGCTTTGCATAAACATTCTTTGTTGGATGATTTCATGGATTCTCTCTGTAGTTCAAGTTTTTTTGTTGTCATTTTTTTTATGACTGATCTACATTCACTTCTTTTCCAAGGAAAATTCTAGGATGCTCTTCATTGTTTTTTTTATTGCAATAAAGTGAGTTTAAAAATCAAAAAAATTAAATTTAAGTGTTTTAAGGGATATAGTGTTTATAAATTTATAATATTAAAATATTCTTAAACAATTAAAATTAATATATTAACCCCCTGTTAATGTAACAATAATATCATTAGTAAAGGAAAAAAGAAAATGTAATTCAAATTAGCTTCCTCCACTACCAAGTTGGTTTAATTTGAACTTTGCTTGTGTCTTGAGGGAAAATCTTGGATCCTTGGGTGCTTGTTATCTTATAAGATATTGCAGTGAGTCTCTTATTAAGGAAGTATCCTTAAAATTTGTTGATGGGACCAAAAATGAAGCTGAAGCTCTATCCTTGGTTATAAGTCTTGAGATGGTTGTTCAGTGTAGAATTGAAAGAATCAAGATTGAAAATGACTCTCGGATTATGATAATTTCTTTATACAAAAAATCTTTCAATTATTGGAAGTTAGAAACTATTCTTGACAAGGCAATTTCTACTGAACTCTTTCTAAATTGGGATTATGGACATTTCTATAAAGAAATGAATGTAGCCACAGATTTATTTTCTAATTATGACATCAACTAACTAGAAGCCTTGAGGATCAACAAAAATAGGGAGGCCTAGGAAGACTTCTGAGTCTCTCTCATTGACTAAGTTTCTTAATTATTTTTTCCCTATGGGTGGTAAAGGATGATATTCTTTGGTTATGATTTCTTTCTAATGGTGGCATGTGGGAAGGGTGATGGTGTATAATTATGATTTTATAAGCTTCTCAAGGTAGGTCAGAGTGGTAGTGTTCTTTTAATGCATCTAGAAGATTTGCCAACTGGTAATTATGTTTGTAACATGGCCTTATTTTGAAGGACTAAGATGTATTAGTTTTTTTGGTGTTTTTTCTTGGCTTTGGGTTAAAGGGTGATGGATAGAGAGCTAACTGAGGAGTTGGGAATGTATGTGGTCACTTGAGGAGGCCTAGCTAGAGAAATGGAATTTTGAGGGGAAGTTTTAAGGGCTTAGCTTTAAAATATCTTCTGAGTAATGTGTGAAGAAATTATATAGGCCATTTACAACATTTTAGGGGAGGATTTTCTTTGTTTCTACTCCAAAAGTAGGGTAAACTCTGAGGTAGTGGCCATGTTTGCTAATAATATACTAGTTTTCATGACAGACAAATAACTAGTTGTACAAGTGGTGGAAATATTCATGGCAATGACATATAGAGTGGGTCTTGTTGTAGTGATTTAGGACCCTAATCTGCCATTCTCTAGTTATGATGGAATAGGAATGGTTCTTATATCAATCTTTAGGGCCCTAGAATCCAAACTTGTCACACTATTGAAGTATGTGGAAACTTTTCAGGGCATTTTTAGTTCCCCTTCTTCATTTTCTAGCCATTTCATTCCCCTCCCCTAGTGGCAATTTTTAAAATTCATATCCCTAAGCTGGAAGTGTGGAAGAATACATGACACTCTCAAGAACACATGGAGGAAGTTAAATATATGGCTAAGTTGGTCTTCCATGGTCAGGGTTTGGCACCTCCATGACACCTATAGGATCCTTTGAGGTTGGTAACAGACTCCATGCAAGGATGTATTGATAGTGTTTGAGGTTTGTGTTTAATTGGATAGGCAGGAACAAGACAATAGGTGGAATGGTGGGCATTCTAAAGTCATAGTAGAAGAAAATAAATGTTTGGGAGAAGCTTTAATGGACATTATCATCCTATCTAAATATGTGGTATAGTTTTATTCATTGGTATAATGTTATCAATGTAATTATTTCATGTATTTCCTATAGTTTTGATGTAGTTAGTTTCTTGATTTAGTCCTCTGGCTCACTGTTGTGTTTGGACTAGCCTAGTTTTGGTTAATCCTAGTTATATATGTTAACAATCACATACAAGGTCACTTATGTAATATATTTTTTTGGCTTATATATATTGGTTAGGGGACTCGTAAAACCCTGGTAACCATTAAAAAAAATTAACATATTAATAATTAAATTTTAAAAAATTAAAATTACCATAATAAAAATTAAAATATTTTTAAATTTGAGAAATATATTAAAAATTATATGTATATATTAAAATTATTTTTATGTGTAATGTGTATTAAATTTATTTCTCATCATGTTTCCATCAACTTAATTTTTATTCATTTCTCATTTCTTTCAACATTGATTGCAGATTTTTTTTTTCTTTTTTTTTTTTTTTTTTTTTTGGGAGTTAAGGAGAAACATTGTGATTCACATAGGGATAATTTGCTTTCATTAAGGTTTGAAACATAATATCTGATTAAATTAAATAATTTTTAACACTCCAAATCCAAAAAAACTATCTCTAAATTTTGTAGGATTTTAAAGAAATATGGTAGTGAAGAGAAAATACCCTCTATATTTAATGTTGAATTTATAGCATGTAAAGGTTATAGTATTCATTATATTACAACATTATCAATTTTTATCATTCATTCCATCATAAAAACTATGGGATAATTTTCTTAACCAGATAAAACTTGCCAATCTTATTCAATAGTTAATCAAGATGATATGCCCTTTTTAATTTATACCAATGAATTGACACTTAGTGAGCCTTGGCAAGGACTCATCAAACCGAGTCTGAGACAGCCTAAACAAGGAATTAGTGAGTCATTTTTAAAACTCAATAGGTCTTGGGATGGGACCCATATGTTTGCACCAACTTTCAAGTCCCATCCTTCCTAGGAAGGACTCATCGAATTGAGTTTAAGATAGCCAAAATGGGGAATCGATGAGCCATTTTTCAAACTCAGTAGGTCATGAGATAGGACTCATGAGTCTACATAGAATCATGTGTCTACAGACTTGTAAGTCCCATCCCAATACTCTCTAAGTCTGAAACATTAAAACATGCAAAAATAAAACACAATAAAGTGAAAAAAAGAAATACATAAACCAAAACCTAAAATATATTATAACATCCTCAAAAACCTCTTCACTCATTCAAACTTTGTTTTCATGAGCCCATTTTATTTTTCAATTTATTCACTTTCAAGGTTCACACACCATTGTGATTGAATCATTTTGCTTTGTTATTTTTGATTCAAAAGCATTAATAGCTAGTGTGCAAAGGTTGAATTGTTATTTTTTAGTGCACTAGTTGATCTAAAGCTTCAAAAGAATGTGTATTGTGTGTACATTGTTGGATTTGATTCAAGTGTGAATTTACAAGACTAAAATTACAAGAGGTAAATTAAATTAACACTTCTCTTTTCTTTCTTTCATTTCTTAGCATTTTCCCTCTTCTTTTTCTTCATTTATAATATATCATAGAAAAATATTAAAACCCATTATTAATTATTTTTGTAATTTAAGATTTTCAAAGTTAAATGTTAACCCTATGATCCTTACCATTATATTTTTAGTTACAATGTAGGATTTAGGGTTTTTTGTTAACCATGATAGGAGGACTAAAACATCTTAAAGACCCTACTTGGAGGCATGTCATTAAGGGTTTGAAGAAAAGGCATGTATTCTGTAAATATTATGTAGTTGAATTTATTGGTGGCAGCATTAATCAACTAAAATATCATCTTACACACATGCCTAGAGTTGACATTGTAATATTTACCACTATAGGCACTAAGGTTGTAGTGGAGATCATAGCTCAGTTGAAGAGATTTTATGAAAAGGAGAAGTAAAAAGTGAAGCAAAACTAGTAAATAGTTGTCTCTTCTAGATCTATTTTTATCTACTAGCATTAGCCCTAGAGAGCATAATTTGATGAGTTGGTTCATGTAATATAGTGATCTTGGTTCCCATCTATCTCTGGAAATCACAAGTTGGAATAAGGACAAACATATAGCTTCAAAGCATAGTAACTTTTGATACTTTTGTGACATTCTTTTTCACATGGTGAGGTAATATTATATTTTTATACTTTATTCTACATTAGTAATTAAAAATTTGTATGAATTTAGAATGTTATTATAGTTCTAAAATATGTCTATTAATTATAAAATCTATTTTTATACTTGAATTCAAATTTTTTTTTGCAGTTTTAGGTCATCTTATTGGAAAGCACTAGTGGATGATATCGTCTTTATTGTTCGGGTGTTCAAAATTCCCTTTGTTGATGTTTTAAGGGGGTCAATTTTGTTAGGTAAGGTGGTTGATGTGAAATAAATCATTTATGAGTACCAAGTTATTTGGAAGAATAAGCATTGCATTATCATGTTCATTGAATGGACAAATAGAAAAAATAGAACAATGTTAAACTTCTTGGTTTCTTCTTCAAGTGGGACTATCTTATTGAAGTATATTGATCTTTCAGGGAGAATAAAAAATGATGATTACCTATGTGGAATTTTTGAAGAAGTTATTGCAGAGGTGGGTGAAGAAAGTGTGGTGCATGGAGCCACTGATAATATAACAAATTAATTTGTTGTAAGTAGACTACGTATGCAAAAGCACATCTCGATCTTTTAGACGCCTTTTTTAGCTCATTGGATAAATTTGATGTTAGAGGATATTATGAAAATGGATTATATCATGATAATTGTGGATCAAGGTCATAATATTTACAAGTACATATATAACCATGCTTGGGTCATTTTTTTTAATGAGAGTGTTCATGGACAACAAGGAGCTAGTCTGATCTTATGTAAGCCATTTTACAACCTCCTTTATCACCATGTAATATTTGATATAATCAAAAGCTTCATTATGGTGAATTATTTTTAGCAATAAATGGATTGAGTCTTCATATTCAAAGATAAATGGTGAGACTAATGTCGTAAAGTGGGCATTTGATGAGTCCCACTTTTGGATGTCAGCAAGGGATATTGTAAATGTAAGTCATTTTAAGTTTATTAAATTTTCATTTTCTTTGTTTAAAAACATTATTTAATTTAATTTTTAATTCAATAATTAGAGTTGTAACTCTAAACTATGTTTATATTTTTTATAGGTCGTATAACCATTGATTTATATCCTCCACATTATTGATGGAGAAATAATTACAATGGGCTATATCTATAAGGGAATTGACTAAGCCAAAGAGAAAATAAAAAGTTTCTATGGCATAGTTGAGGACAAGTACCAGCCCATTTTTTATATCACTAACCAATGATAGATAAGACAACTCCATAGGTAACTTCATGCTTGTGCCTACTTTCTGAACCTAGCCTTCCAATTCCTTAAGAGCTTTAAAGTTGATGAGGAAGTTATGAGCAACCTTTACATAGTCATAAAGGCCATGGATTCAAATGTGTATACAAAGGTGAATATTATTTTTGGGATTGATATCTATGAATAAGCACCGAGATATCTCTTTTCTTCAGATATTTGCAAGGTAACTAGGACAAAAATCAAGCCAAGTAAACTTTGATTGGAATGATCAATATTTTCCATTTTTTTTTCATATTTTTTGAGTTTAAGTTTAATAAATTTTAATACTTATGGTTGTAGATTCATGGTGGGAAAATTTTACTATAAAAGTGTAAATTCTTCTGAGGATTGTTATTCGAGTGTTAAGCCAACCACACAATGATTTTTGGAGTGAGAATAATTGGATTATTTTTAAACACATACACTCAAAAAAACATAATAGGTTATTAATGCAAAAGTTGAATGACCTTGTATTTTTGCATTAAAACATTCACCTATATCACAAGAATATTATATAGGATGAATAATATTAATCTACCAATAAGCTAGAAGAGTATGATCCACAATCAGAGTGAATCACAAAGGGTGACATCCATATGCTTATAAAAGAGGACCATGAATGGGTGGATCAGGTTGATTGTGAGGTGGAGATTGTAGTGGTGGGAGAGGAGGAGTGAGCTCATACATCTATGGATAATTATTTTGTGGTAGATATCATGAGGGTGGGTAATATGGTTGCAGTTGCTTCCTTGACATATAAAAAATGTCATAGGCTCCAACATGTTAGAGCTTGTGTTGAGAGGATGAGGGATGCAGGCTCTACTCTAACTTAGATGTATCTTTTATATTATATTTTTGTTTATTTCATCATAATGGATTTCTAAATCCATATTATATATGTATAAAACAATTTGATGAAATAAAAACAACTCCTATTAAATATTAGTTCTCAACTTTTGAGTTTCAATTTGAATTAATCCACTGAAAACATTCAATAATGTACTTTTCTTGTGTATACATGTGTATGTTAGATATAATTAACTAATTTTGAGGCTATTTTTAAGTATATTTGATATGGAATGAATTTTAATAAATTTTGCTCTCAATATTCATAACTTTTAATGATTTTTTAAAATTTGTCTAGTCTTACTTAGTTTTAATGGTGTCTTTTTTTTGAGTCCAAGTCCGAGCCAAAAATAGGCTTGATAAGTATTTAACGAGTCCGCATTTTGTTTATATTAGTTATACAGATACATCATGGTTTCATAAACCTAAGCTATGCATTAGACATACGCAAACTCCTATAAATGCATAGTGATTAAATGTTACCTATACATCATGGTTTTAGATAGCTAAGCTACCCATTAGAGATACCCAAACTCCTATAAATGCATAGTTATTAAATTTTGCTTCGTTTAACACATTAATAGGTAATCCATTTTAAACTAACAAATTTAAACCCATAATAGTTATCAGCCAAATGACATTACTTACTCAGTTATGTTCTATTGAAATAATAGTGATGAACCACCCTACTAAAATAGATTTTATAATAGCTGCAAAAATAAGAAAGAAAAAAATAAATTTGATGGATTGTATAAGATAAAAATCCCTTGTCATAAAGATAGAGACTCTGAAATGTATGAAGACATCATGGATTGTTTTAGTTGCCACTTCAAGTTTAGATTGCCTTACTCAGAAATGGAAAGTGGCAATGGATGTTGTACTAATGTTCTTAAGAAAAATTGGCATAAAAAATATCAAGAAAGAAGTAGGTATTTTAGGAGGACACAAAAATACTTGATAATGGATAAAAAGTGGTTAAATTTGAATCCACAAAGCTTAGATTTTCTAAATATTTGCTTAAAGGAAATAAACTGAGGAAATTCAAATCAAAGATGTCTTGGCTTGAGGAAGGTGACAAATTCCAAATGCTTCATAAGAATGTTAAAATTCAAATAGGTTTGATAAAATATAGAAGCCATTAAAGTTGAAAGTAATCAAATTAAATATCTTAAAGATATCAATAAAGTATTTTTGGTTTCTATAATGGGCTCTTATACTTTGATAAAATTGATGATACAATTGAGCAAAATTGAAAAAATTGTGAGAAAGTAGTCCCAAGGATAGTAATCAGAGTTGAAGTTGTGTTACTTGATAATAAATTTGAAGAAGATGAATTATTTCATGATATTCACCAACTATGAATGGATGGTAGATGAACTTCACTAGTTATACTTGAATGCACTTGAGGTAGGAACCATAGGCCCTGAGATCAACATAGGAGTGGTGAATCTAAATATTAAGGCAGGAGACAAAGAAAATAAAAAATAGGAGACCCATGACCCTACTAAATTTTTTTGAAAATGTTTTGGCGAAGTTATTGGAAAGTGGGCTCAATGGTATTCTCCCAAATATTGTTTTTGAAACTCAAATTGTATTTTCAAAGGTAAGATTCATTTGTGACAACCTGATCACAAGTTGGTAGGCCACGGAAGAAGTAAATGAAATAACACAAAATGTATATATAGCATTGAGTTATTTTGACAAGGCTTATATTAGAATTGAATGGGGTTTAATTCCCCCAAGCGAATGATGAAGAAAGTTAACATGGGTGATAGACTTATGATACTGGTGATAATTATTTTCAAGGCATCAAATCAAGTGTAAATAAATGGAGGGTTATGAGTCATTTGAACTTCAAATATCCATTGGACAAGGACATATTTTAGACCCATCATTGTTTGTCTTAGTTTTAGAAGCTATTAATTCACTCTCTTGAGAGACGGAGAGTTTTACCCACCAGTTTAAGGTCTTATGATGACAAATGATAAGCAATTTCTTGAAGCTTGGTTTTATTTATGATAATAATACTCTTTTATATCCTCAAACAAGAAAATATGGAAAGTTTTAAAAATAAAATAAAGTGATACTATAGTCCTTATGTATCTAAAATTTTAGTTCATAGGTCAAATATTCTTGGTTGGAATAATGAATATCTTCATTGATCAGTGTGCTAAGATTAGCAATCGCATGTTCCTCAAGAAATTATGAGGTGTCTAGATATCAATTTTGCTCTTACTCCATCAAATATTTGGTGTTGGTCAATTCAAGAAAGTGAATAAAAAATTCTCGAAGTGGCAGTAGAATTTTTTTATTATTAATAGGAAGGTTGCAAGTTTATCAAAAATTTCTTTCCTCAAATAGATTTTAATATATTTCTTGCTTGGTATTCTTCTAGTAATATCAAGAAAAGTTTTTAAAAAAAGAGAAATGTTGTGAGTTGAAGAAAAGGGGATAGAACAAGTGGTAAGAACAATGGTTGAACTAGGTTGAAGGATTCTAGACTCCAATGGATTTCATACTCAAAAGGATTATAGTGGTAGTAAAATTGATTACGAAGCCTGAATCTAGATAGATCTCTTGTAAGGTGCTTGTAAGAAATAATGTTGACTTGTGCAAGTCCCAAGGTAAAGCTAGTTGGGAAAGGTCTCAGTATGATTGGCATAATGTTTCAATATATTTCCTTTAAGGTGGAAGTCTATGTAATTGTTAAGTCATTTTAAACCTTCGTTGCAAATGAAGGACTTCTTATACCAAGTAGTTTTCTCTTATATGAGGAATAAGTATCAGGCATTCAGATCTATCTAGTAGAATTTAGATTATAAGGAAAAATTACTTGGTTGTATTAGAAGCCATTAGGAATTTAGGTTATATGTATTATATAGGAAATTTATTAGATTGGGATCAGCTCAAAACAAGATACAAATTGGTAGAAAAAAGATAGAAGACCCTTCATTTACTTGGGCTTTAAGACATGCTCTGTTTGGGATTTTCCTAGACTAGCAGGAAGATATTTGGAATAACTTAGAATGGTATAGTAGGACACCTTTCCTAGGCCTCCATTAAATACAAAAATACCTCTTTGAACTGTTGATTGGGAAAATGATTCACGCTCTAAGTGAAATGAGGTAAGGAATGTTCTATATAGGTCTCAAGCATGGAAATGGAGGTGTGACCTTCCATGGGCATCTAAAGAAACTTTATTTTCATTGGTTGATGCCATAGAAAAAACCAGTAGTCTCCAAAACTCTCAATAAATCTAATGTGTTCATTGGGTTATTTCACATTAAACATGTAATAGTTGGCAATTATTTAATGTGAAATAACCCAATTAAAACTTCTTTTGGAATGTATATTTGCTAATATTTCATGGAAATATGTACCTTATGGTGATCTTTATTTCCAAAAAAAATATAGTATAAGGAGGATTTAGAAATATGGAGTAGACCAATTGATAATCTTAAACATATTCACTTTATTGATATTTGTTGGCTAATGACATGCACTGAAGTATTATGTTTATGTGACGATGGTTTTTTTTTTGTTTTTGTTTTTTTAAATTATTATAATATTTATTAGTTAATGATATGTACTAAAGTATTATGTATGTTTTTTTAATAGTTATTAAGGGTTAAAGATACTTAACTTATATAGATAAAAGATAAATATTATAAAAAATTGGGATGAAGAAGTTCAACATTACACTTTTTAGTTTGTCAAGAAAGAACCACCACTAATGAAAGTCCAAATAGGGGACAAACCCCGATACTAACAACTAAATATAACAATGGTAAGAAGACAAAACCAAAAAAATAAGCTAACTCGAAACAACATCAAAAACTTATTTATCATAGCAAGCCTAAGATTCCATAGATGACTAACCAACACCCTCAATGCCAAATAAATGTCTATAACCCAATAAGTCATGATGCTATTGAAGGCACCCAGACATGAACCAAAATTTATCCTCACTAGAACTAGATCTCCTAAGCTAGCCTCACCCATGATCGTGACCTCACCATTACCCCCTTTAGTATTCAAATCTCTACGACCCCTTGATGGGAGCCTTTGATCCTCACACTATGTCTTCCCTACGGGGTAAAAACAACCCCCAACCCAACCTAAATTTTGCATATTCTACATCTACCTTCATAGTACTATGTGGGGTTTTGAAATAAAAGGAATAGGCATATTTTATAGAACAAGGTTAGAGACTATTGAATTCACACTTTTACATGTTGTCTTTCATGTGTGTTTATAGCTACAACATCACCAAAAAGTTTTAGAGTATTAGGTTTTTTTCTCAAGATATCCAATTATAGTAAGCTATGAGGGAGAATGCAGAGACATCATCCTTTTAATCTTCAGAGTAGTGAAGCAAGTAGTCAATTTCAAATTATGGAGCAAGCAAAGAAAAAAATTGACCTTGACCAATAAGGAAAATAGTAGGCCAGATTGATTGATGATATATATCCTACAATATCACCTCCTTGGACTCATGGGGAAGAAAAAAACACAACACAGGATGAATAAGATGGTTGAAACATGGAGCCAATTGAAATAGGGGATGTTAAACGTGAATATGAGGAGGAGGTTGATGATCAAGAGAATACTACAAGTGAAGAGAATCAACAAAAAAATGCAATGAGTTTCTCCAACAGTTTTGAGAAAGGTTTTGCGAAGGAGCAAAAAGACAATCCATAACCTGCAATGGATAAATGGGTGAGTAATGAAGCAATTGAAAAAATCTTAGAAGAAAGAAATCCAGAGTGCAATAGAGAACTTAGAAGATAAATCAATGTTAGATAGGTCCTAAATAGTGTTTCACTACAAGGAAATTTAGTGATCTGTTAAGAAAACATAGTAATATATATATATATATATATATATATATATATATATATATATATATATATATATATATATACACACACACACACACACACACACACACACACACACACACAAATTCCAACCAACATCCAAGTCAGAAAATGGGTGTTCTAAACACACTAATAATTACTATTGGAACTTTCTCAGACATTAACCACCTTGAACTAGAAAATGAGCATTTAATCAAGTTTTTGAAAGCAATGGCTATTCTACGTTACAAATCAATAAGGCTTTCACAAGAGTGGAGTAAAATCAAAAGAATAATTTGAATGTCAGCTAATGAAAACTACATGGAAAAACAAAAGTAGTTTCTACCTTACATCTAAGGAGTAACTGATAAAATTGTTAAACATTTGAAGAAGAAGAACCATTGACTAGATTTTGCTTAAAGGAGTTTATCAAATTTCATGTGTCTATAGTAAATGATACATTGGTGAAATTGGGAGATTTGTTGGTATAAAAATCAAAGAGAATCAGGCATAACCTCGACATAGTAGAAATAGTAAATTAACATTAATAGAGCATGACCATGCTACTAAACATTTGATTAACTTTGCACCTCAAAAATTTGGACAATAATGAACAACTAATCTAAGAGAAGAATAAGAGAATTGTACATAACATTCTTTAATCAACAAATATTAACATCTTGAATTAATAATACAAATAGTAATAATGGTTGCAATGGGGCTTCAACTACCACCATTATGAGTGCAAAAAATCATGGTCATTCTTAGTGTAAAAAAACATGGCCATTTAGGGAATAAAAGTTTTATTTTCCATTTAGAATTGGAGTGGCTGATTACACTAGATGTCTTTCAAAAAATTAGAATAATTTTTAAAAAATTAAAAAAATAAACATTAAAAAAACTCAATAAATGAAAAGAGCTACAAGTTATCATACCGTTCTACTATTGGCTTCATATTCTTCTACGTTTTGAGTCCTTTCTCCATCTACAATGTTGGTGATCAAAAAAGCATGTGTTGTTAAAGGCAAAGGAGTGTCCTGAAATAGTAATGTTGTTCTTAAATGACTGAATCTTCATTTTTTAATATAACCAAAGTAAAAGAAAATCCCAACACTTGATAGTCTCTATTTTATTTTTATCATTTTTTTTGTTGCACATTTGGCCTATGCACAAGTCTTATTCACCTTGAAAGTATCAAAGTTGTGTTTAAAATTTGAGGGTAGGCTTGGTGGGCATTTTATATCCAATCGATGACCTTAATGTAGCTATGATTGAGGATTTTAGGGTGGGAGAAGCATTTCCAAGTTTAGACGGGATTTTTCTTTTTTTTCCTCCATCTTCATATTCCGAAGTTTTAAAGTGAAAAATTACTCATGAAAAAATGGTGTTTAAGTTGGTCATGAGTATATCATTAGCTAAGCTTTCATACTCCAAATTCCAAGGAGTCATCCCCTGCATGATATTATCATGTTGTAGATCATGTTTATAAATTAGGTATTTTATTGGTCACATCCCTTAAAAAGACCCTAGACAAAATATAATTGAGAGAACTCAGGGTTAAGTTGACATGTGCATAACATGATTAATGATTTTTTTCTAATTAATTTAAAAGCCTAAAAATGTGGTATTGCTTTTAATAATAGGCTTCGCTTGGGTGTGTTATGGATTCGAACATGGTATTTTGTGTTGTGAATGTTGTCCATTGGAGATATTACATTCTTTCTTTTGATTTTATTGTATTTATTATACATTTTATGACACTTTTATTAGTTATGGATTTATCTTTAGAGGAAGTGTCAATCAATAAGGCATGCAAGTTGGTCATGAAGGTTTATCATTAAGTTAAAATATTTTTTTGCATCTAATAATGTGTTCTTAAAGTTTTTGTCTAGGTCAAATTCCCTAGCCTTCCCATCCCACACTTGGTCTTTTGTGACCAACTTGTTGAACCCATTGAGCATGTGGTTCGTATAGAGCAAGATGAGTACTTCTCTACTCACCAAGAGAACAAAGGTTTGCGTGAAAATTTACCTTTTAAAATATCTTGAAGAATCTATTAATATTCAAGTGGTTGATGCTCACTTATTCCAAATTAAGGATCATATATATGAATTTAATTGATTGCACTTTCTTTCTATGTCAGTCATCCCACCATAAAATTAAAGGTTGCACTTTCATGACCCAACCAAAATCTAAGTCAATTTACAAAGGTAAATCGCTGAACGTGAGCAAAGAAGAAGGTTGGAGTATGATCATTTTGAAACAAAGGTAAAAAATGAGTCCTCACATAACCCTAAAGGATTTTCTACCTTTATGGTGAAGTTGATGACACAAGTGTGTATGTTGGTTGTCATGCAACACTTATAAAGATCTCAAAGAATTAAAAAATGTATTGTTCCTTTATTTTTTCCCTAAAGTACTTCCCACGTTTGATAATCATTTGTGGAAACAAATTCCCCTGAATACCCCTCTATGGGCCCTATGAGAGGTTGTTCATCCTTAAACATTCCTTATTTCAACACTTTTGTAACCCTTCTTATGATGGTGAGGGAAGGGAGATCCCATGAGGGAAGTGAACACCCTTATAAATTAGGGACTTTTAAATTCAGAACATAAATCAATACTTGAGATGAGTAACATTTTTTCCATACCTATTGGCTCACACAAGATGGAGATGACTCTTTTCCTCTAACCAATGACTATCTATCATGGAACATCTACCTAGGCTTTGATGAAGTTGACACATGAGTGCCCTATTAGATCTAAATTTTAACAACCCAATGTGTTAAATATATTATGCTTATAATATGTGAAGGTTAGTGACTTATGCTTCAAATAAGTACGAATAGTATTTGGATGATAAACTTCCCATTTCGTATATGTCATGCTAGAGGAACAAGTGATGTTGTATGCTTTTTGCCTCATCACTTTCCTCGCCAATTGTAGACTATAGGTTGATCCCCACATGACTTTTTTTATGGGTAATTTTTTATGTGGATGGATTCTCCTTTGGAATAATTAACATCTATCCTTTAAATGACATTATTGAGCAATCAATATTTTTGAGATGGCTCATAAAAGAATTACTAGATATCCATTAGGTTTTTTGTCTAAATTATAATGTGGTGTAGTCCACTAACACTAAAGTGGGAATATTTCTCATGCATTGGTGTATTAATTAAATTAAAACATGGTTTTTTCCATTATCATGGTGGAGTCATTTAAGGATGAAGAGGATGTCTTTCTCATGCATTGATGTGTTGATAAAAGGGAAGCATGGTATTTTCTCATAAATAAGTAGGGTAAGACCAAAGTTTTTTTTATGGACTAGTTTGATTACTCTTAGCCCTGGTTCAAATGGTATAACCTTGACAAGGGCATTAATAGAGTATTCAATATACTTGATAGGGCCATGATCTCAAAACATACTTATTTTTATTTCTCCCATGATTTTGAGTAGCATGTAAGAGTTGTCTCATAAATTGTATTTTCACATCACTTTCAAATACAATTTTGCATTTTTTTATAACAACCTCACCAAATGAAATAGTACTTAATTTTATATAAACCTTTTTTCTCAAGCATGTTCATATGGTTTAGCTCATAGATATGCTTTGGAAACTTTGTCCTTACTCGCAAGGATCCATGATCTCAACCTAGATCTAATGTTCTAGATTTAATTTTTAGTTGTTTCTATTATACCTAATTTAGGTAATTAATGCTTTTAAGACACTTCATGTTAAAAAAATATTTCAAATAATTTATAGTATCAAAATGAGTGTGAATATGATTCAGACATCTAAAAATGGCGAAGTCTATAATTTTTAGCACTTGAATTTGAGGGGTTTTTCATAGATGACAAAACCATGAATTTGTATTGGTGGTAGTTGCATAACCACCCTAGTGGGTGTGTAACCACTAGTATTTTCATATGGAAATTTTTTTACCACCCATGTGGGTGCGTAACCATAATTATTTTTCATGAGGTAATTATGCAACTATTGCAGAAATTTTGTAACATCAAGTTCACTTATTTTGATAATCTTTCCAACATACAAAACAAGGGAATGAGAATGGCTATAAAATTTTCCTCTTCCTTATGATGGTTCATTTAATATTTTTGGTGGTTTCCAAAGTGAGAGGGTAGAAGTAAAACCTGTGTTTAAGGTGAAGGACAAAAAAAAACTCAGTGAAAACTCTTAAAGTTGTATTCATTTTGTGGTTTTCAAGTTTGTGTCTTTGTTCCCATTATCTCTTTGTTCTTAGTTGTATATGGTTATTTTAAATGTGTTTCAAGCTCTTTTAAGTGTCTAAAAATTATAAATCAATATTGCATGCAATCTTTAGATAGGGTGATAGTGAAAATTTTATCCATGAAGTCCATATTTGGTAGTAACTTATACATTTCTTGAATTACATAGTGGAAGGGAAATGCAATTGCCTCACCCACTAGAGTTTTTCCTCCACTAAGTTTCTCCAAGTCAATTTTTGCATTCTTTTTACATTTTGTTTTCATTTTCATGCTTCATGTTATGTTTATAAAGTTATACATTTTTTTTCCATCATCTATTTATATTTGTTTTAACATTCCAAATGGTCTAGCTTAGTTTTTCAATCATTTGTTGATCTAGGATTATACAATCATTATAGGTGAAGCTCAATGTGGAATATCCACTCAATTTATGGATCAAATTAGTATCATAACTAGTTTAATATCATTTTTATTCAGTTTATGTGTTTGTATCTACATTGCAATATGTGTCCATCACTATAGAGAGTAGGGCTAGTGATTAAGATATCCTAGTTCCATTTGAAGAAGATATTTCTACAAAGAAGTGGAAGAAAGATATCAAAAGTATGGCTCATTTTGATGAAGAATATATCTATACAACATAAGAGTGATTTCCCAAGCTTGAATAAGTAGTAGCTAGCATCTCTCTTTCTATGTGTAAATCTTGACCAATTGGAGTCCATCATGGAGATTTATATGGATAAGCTTGGTGTTTCTATGGAGACACTAAAATAAAATAAGGAGGATGCTTTCGAGAATGAGAAAGTGGAAGAAAAACCTCATTCCATCTAAGCTCCACTTCCATTCAAGGGCAAGGAAAGCATAAATATTTAACAATATAATAGAGAGTTGAGTGGGGTGAGTTAGATCATTAGTTATCCCAACTAGATGTATATTTTATTTTGCATCAGATTAATGAGAGTATAAAAAATTATTTTGAAAGAAAAAAATTATCTAGTCATGATTTAACTTGGTTTTAAAGTTATGTCTGTATCTTGACTGTTAATAAGCTTCCTCTTATTGTTGAGTGGGATGCTTTTAATATGTTAAGGACTATTTCAAATAATTTGGACTTTATACCTACTAAAGTGGAGTGGAGAAAATTTTCTTCAAAAATAATTTTATTGTATTCCAAATAAATTAGACTATTTCAAACCATTTGGGCATAGATCATTTTGAATGAATTAGACTATTTTGAATAAAATGGACTTCTACCCACTAAAGCGGAGTGGAGAAATTTTTATCCAAAAATAATTTTTATATATTCCAAATAAATTGAACTATTTCAAACCATTTAGGCATAGATCATTTCAAATAAATTGGGTTATTTCTAATAATGTGGACTTATACCCACTAAAGTGGAGTGGAGTGAATTTTCTCCAAAAATACATTTTTTATATTCCAAATAAATTGGACTATTTTGAAGCAATTGCGCATAGATAATTATGAATAAATTGGTCTATTTCAAATAATTTAGACTTATACCCACTAAATTTGATTGAAGAAGATTTTCTCTAAAAATAAATTTTGTATATTCCAAACAAATTGGACTATTTCAAACCATTTGGGCATAGATCATTTTGATTAAATTAGGATATTTTGAATAAGTTGGACTTATATAGACTAAAGTGGAGTGGAAAATATTTTATCCATAAATATGTATTCTATATTCTAAATAAATTGAATTATTTCAAACCATTTGGGAATTGATCATTTTAAACATATTGGATTGTTTCAAACATGTGGTACCCTTCTAGGCCTTCAAACCAATCATTGAACCTTAGATGTAGCTCCTATTAGTGGGACACATGGTACCATTTGACTAGCCAAATTATGAATGAAAACATAATAGTCAATTAGTTCATCCACTAAATAGAATCTCATTTGATATTTCCCAGGGTTGCTTAGTCATAAATAAGGTGCAAGGTTTGATTGATAACCATTCAATTTTGGAACCAAGGAAACATAGAGACTACAACTACATTCTCATCAAGCTGTTAAGGTTTGCATGAGTCCAATGCAAATTAGCATTGATAAATAAATTTAATGAGAGAGAGACTTGAGAATTATTTGTTGTTCATTTGAAAGATCTTCATGAGCAAGTGTCAATATACTAATAGATCAACTTGGGAAAATTTAAGATAAACTGATGGAGTATCCACTTGTAATGGGATTGGCTTTAAAATCTTAAATTTATTCAATATTTTCAAGGTATCTACAACTATAAATCAAATTGCACTTAGCGAGATCAAAGTATTTCTAAATTAAAAGTGATAATTTTGAAATAAATTAAACTACATTTGAAATAATTTATAATTGATTTATATGAAATTTATGATAATTTTTATTACTAGAATTATATTTTATAATCAATAAATATACTTTAATTAATCATATGGTGAAGTTACATCCTTCTAAAAATTGGTTCACAACTATTGGCATGGATTTTTTGCTTTCTCCCAAGAATGTGACGATAGACGTCATTTTGATTCTCTAATCTTTTTCATCTTTTTGACTTCCTTTTTCAGTATATCTACTTAATGTAATATAACTCGTTTTCAATTTTTTATTTGTAACATAATGTTGAGAATTACAATCAATGAACACCATGTTGGTAATTGAAAAATAGTCTTCAAAGGTCCCTTTAAAAATAACTTCATCTATTTTCTTTATGTTTATATTTAAGGGCTTATAATATATTTTCACCCAAAACAAACATGAAATTTGAACTTGTGTAATTCATGGCTTGAATGAGTAGCCTCAAATGATTATCTTCTATCATTGACCAAATTCCAACATGAGAAAAATACTTTAGTGCCACCTTCAAAATTTCTTTGGAATGATCTCGAATGTAGTATGACACATTTTATATTTTATAATATTCTTTTTTTATATATCATTTATTTGCATATCTTTTGTTTTGTGCAAAATTAATAATAAGTCACATAATCCCAAAATCAATAATTTTAGAAGTTTATTTTAGCTTCTCCTCTGAAATGTCTATAATTTGTTATAAAGGAAAGGAATCATTTATTAACAATATTATATTATAATAAACATAAAATGGAAATTTTCTAAGAAAATGTTTTACATGTTAATAGATTGGTCATTGATGCGCTTTTAATTTGCATTTCATATTATCACATATAAACATAATGCATTTCAATTGATGCATTTTTATTTGGATTTCCTTAAATTTTATAAAGATTCATGTGTGTGTGTGTGTGTGTGTGTGTGTGTGTGTGTGTGTGTGTGTGTGTGTGTGTGTGCATGCGTGTGTGCGTGCGTGCGTGCGTGTGTGCGTGCTCAGGCACATGTAACTATACTCATTATACATCGATGTACCATTTCTATTGTCAATTTGATAACATACATATGCATATATGTGTTCATATTGAATCCTTATAACTTGACCATTAATCAAATTCTAAAATAATCTCATTTTACCATAACTCATTTCTCATAGATGTTGATATGAATTTAATATTGATCAACCAACATCTATATTCTTACAGTAATGAAATTATCAATTATTCTTATGCATATCAATACATATATGTTTATACAGCCCATCACAGCAAACAAAATAGGATTTACTCATTCTAAGCCAAAGTTCACTATCACTAATTTCAAATGAATATATACCTATAGTTTAACCCCTTCATATAATTCCAATAAGATACATCAAATTAAAAACTGTTTAAATCAATAGCAATATAATTATTTCTATCACAATATACTTTATTGTTTTTATATTGATAAAGATCACACAAATACTCTGCAACAAAATTTATTGTATTGAAGACATAGTATAGCACATTTTGTGTTATTTTAAACTGGGTAAATTAAATATGTAAACAACATTTTAATGGATAAATACAATCACATCAAGTGTACACAAAAATAAAATGAACCCACACTTCCAAATCCCAAGTTAATACAAGTCTATATTTTATTGTCTTCTACAATCTTCTGTCCATGAAGAAAAATTCAATTGTAATATTTTTAAATAAATAAAGATAATTAATATATTATATTGTATGAAATTGTATAATTACACATTCATTGAAAGGGGTTTTCACTTTTTTTCCTTTTTTTGGTTTATATAGGTGCTCTCTTTCATTGAACCTTTGGTTATTTAATCCCTATAATGTATTATATAATGTAGAAACTAAAAATTCTCATCACCAATTAATTTGATATGCATATTTTAGAAATCTGTCTTGTTGTATATTTTTACCTTGTGTTATTTTAATGGAGACAACAATATAAAGAGTTGTGTCATGGGTTGTTATGTTGGAGACACAAAGTGGATATCTTCCTCATGTAATGGTGCGGTCATGAATTGGAAGTATGGTATTTTCCAATAAATAAGTAGGGTAAGACTGACCTTATTTCTTTAGACTAGTTTGATTACTCTTAGCCTTGGTTCAAATGGTATAACCTTCACAAGGGCTATAGTAGAGTCTCCAATAGTCTTTATAGGGCCATGCTCTCAAGACATTATTATTTCCCTTTTTTCCATGATTCAGAGTAGCATGTAAGTTATCTCATAGGTTGTACTTATAGATAATTTTCCAATACACTTGCATTATTTTTGGAATAACCTTTCCAAAAACTTTGCATGCTTAGTTTTGTATGAACATTTTTTCTCAGTCTTGTTGATATGTTTTAACTCATATCTTTCATTTGAAACTTTCATCCTTGCTCGCAAGGCTCCATGATTCAAAATTGGATCTAAAGTTCTAGTTATAGTTGCTATATGTTTCCATTATAACTAATTTAGATAATTCATGCTTTTAAGACACTTTATGTTAAAACATGAGTTTAGATAAGTTACAGTAGTAGAATTAGTAAAAATATGATCTAGACATCCTTAGAATGGTGATGTTGACAAATTTTGAGATCTTTAATATAATGACATATGCATCATATAATTACATTCTTCAAATTATTTATTGTAAATGTAGTTTTTATTTCTATTCGGCATTGATTTCCTTAGATAAAGTTTTTTACATTATTTCTAGAAGGATCTCTTTGAGTATGATTAGTTGAATCAAAGGTTTAAAATATACTACCTTTTCCTTTATTGCCTAGTCCTCTAATACAATTATCAATATATAGTTGGAACTATTAGGAAAATATATGTTTACTTAAAATTAAAAAAAGACAGGGTGTATAAGTATTTTCTATTTGGTAAGAGTAAATATTTAGATCTTGAGTTACAATATGAAGAATGAAACATATCAGTTCAATCTCTAGAAGACATCTTTGTAAAAGAGCATCAACTCAAATTGTATTGTTTCTTCAAAAATAATTTCATAATATGACAATAAATTCATAATTAATATCATGCAAAGTGATAATAACTACATAAAAATAGTGAATTGTGTTCTAAATAAGAACATAACTCTTTTCTTGCAAATAATTATTTGTATTGTATGAAAGGTTTCCATGTGAAAAAATCTAAAAGTTAATTCGAGTGACTTAAAAATGTAAAGTGATTTGGCACCAAAAAATTCTAGATCAAAACTATGCCATTATGTTTTCAAATCACAAGTAAAGGTTATCATTTTCATTACATTCCAACATCTTTGTATTTATTCATTATGTAATCAGTTGCAGATTCTATTACCTTTGGTACATTGTTATAATAAATATCATTATATTAATTGTTTAGTAATATTTTGTTCTATTTATTTGTTTATTAGGTGATAATAATCTAGGTGATAAAATGTAATTCTCGTGGAACATAGACCCCCTATAATAGTGAGAGTGAGAACTCTAAATGTTAACTCAATAGTATTAGCAAAAAAATCAATTTTTATACAAAATAAAAACACTTGAATTTTTCCTAAGATGCAACACTTGTTTTCTTCATATACTTATGTTTTGATATTTGAAATCTTCATGTCACAAAAGAATCTTTTTTTCAAATGATTTTTATAAATCTAAGCAAAGAGATATTAATCTTTGTGGAAGTTATTTAGATATATTGATCTAGTTGTTTTAATTAAATTATTTTGTTATTGGTGTTATTCTAATGTATTCATTAAGTTGATTCTTAATTTTTGTAATGTTATTTTTTTTTTCCAAATAACAAACATTTATGGATCTGTTAAATTTCACATATAGTGGAACACTCAATGTGCAAACTACAATTGCATTGTTGTATGTTATGTTAGTTATAGACAAGTTTTAGGTTCTATCTTGTATGCACCACTACACATATGCTTTACATAAAATATACATGACACTAAATTCTACATCACTTTTTTTTAGGCCTTTGATCAAGTGTGCTTATGGCTGATATAGTAGAAGCATAGATAAATTCTGCAAAATGATTTATTAAAAAATAAAGTGGTAAATTTTCTTATTTCAAATATTTACTATATGGTCATCTCCTTAAGTAATTGTCATATTGGTGTTGTCTACATTTTTTAGTCAATTAGTGCATCAAGATGAGGACTTAAATCATAGTTTTCATGTGATCTGATTATCCATTGTAATTATTTAACTAATTAATTATTCATGATTTTCAAGGATTGAGTAAATCATATGAATCTGTCCTTATAAATTATTGAGAAAGTTTTATCCAGGAATAAATAGTAAGTTCTCACAGAAAATGTTCTCTATGATTTTATAATAAAATGGTTTATAAAATTTTGTTATAATGATGAAAAGAGAAGAGGTCTTGAGAAATATTTTGTTCTTCCCATGCATAGCCAATAATAATCTCAAAATAATTTTCCATTTTGAAGAATTTGATTGTTTAAATGCACATAAACTAGTCTTGGAAGAACTTACTTTCAATAGAACCTCCTTGAAAAAGGAATCATTGCACTTCAAAAAAAATCCATCCCAAGTTGTCTTATGAAATATGTTACATTTTCAGACCTTGAAAAGTGGTAGAGTTATATGCACCTTAGAGTGAATATGTGGTGTGCTGAAATATCAAGAAAATGAGTTTCAAATCCATTTCCATTAATGTTTTCTCCAAATTTTTATTATGTGGACCAAGATTTCTTTCTTATGGCCCAATTTAATATGGATAAAATTACATGGTTTTTTATATTGATTAAAAATATAGATAAGGATAAGGTACCCATTTGATTGGATTCTAAATTTGTTATTTGAAAAAATCATTCAAATAAATTTACAGTGAAGTTCAATCGTCCATATAGATATTCTAATATAAATATATTTGGTAATTTTAATGTATTTATTTCATCTGGGTCCTTGTTTATATTTGATAACTTCAAATATCTTATTGATAACATTTATGCAAAGTGATAATTATCTTAAGATATATAGGTTTTTAAGTTATAAACAAGTACAAATATTGACCAAATACATTAAAATTAAAAAATGTCTTTTTATAAGAATATCTTAACAGTCGATTGAACTTCAGTCAAAAGTTAATTGAGGATTTCTATTGAACAACAAAATTAGAATCCAATGCAAAGGCTACCTTATCCTTGTCTACATTTGTAAACAATTAAAAAAAAATTAGTTGCTTTTCTCCATATTAAATTATATGAAATGAAAAAATTATTGGTCTCCTAAATAAAAAGTTACAGATAATAGATGATGGTCATAGATTTGTTCAAATAATTTTTCTTAATATCACAAAACACCATGCAAACATTGTAAGGTGCATCAAATTTCATCACTCCAATAGGACTAAAAATCTAAATATCTTTTAAAGAAAATATTGAAATAAATTTAATTTGAGATATGATGTTTCATTTTCTTTGGAGGTTTTACTATAAAAATAAGCCCTTTGAGACTAATTTATGTGCACTTAAATGATCAAAGTATTCATAATGAAAAATTATTTTTAGATTCTAATTGATCATTTATGGAAAATGTTCAAAGAGAATTTTTATAGCTCAAGACCTCTCTCCTCTCTTCATCATTAGGAAAAATATATTTAACACATTTTTTTAGCAAAGTCATATAGAATATATTCTGAGAGAACTTGCAATTCGTTATTTGATAAAATTTCATCAATAACTAATAGAGATAGATTCATATGTTCTTAGAGATAGATTCATATGTTCTTATTCAAACCTAAATATCATGAATAGTTAATTAGTTAAATAATTAGAATGGATAATGAGATCACATGATGCCTACAACTTAAGTCATAATCTTGATACACCAATCAACTGTAGAATGCAGACAACACCCAACTTAAGTCATAATCTTGATACACCAATCAACTGTAGAATGCAGACATCACCCGTATACCAAATGCTTAAGTAAACAAACACATACGAAATCTTTGAAATAATAAAATTTACCACTTAAATTATTTTGTAAGAAATTTATTTGCAGCATTTACCAATGGTTGGATTGTATCAACCATAAACACACTTCATAGAAGTCCTAAAAAAAAATTATTCAAAATCTAGTGTCATGTATATTTTGTACATAGCATAAGTATAGTGGTGCATACAAGACATACCCTGAAACTTGTCTCCAATTAGGACATCTAAAAATTCAGTTGTAATTTTTGCATTAAGATTTCCACAATACATGAAGTGTAACAAATCCATAAATTTTTGTTCTTCAAAGTAAAAAAAATTAGAGCATTTCAAAACTTGAACAACAATTTAATGAATACATATAAAAAATACCAATAACAAAATGATTAAATTAAAATAATTATTGAATCAATACACCTGAATAACTTATACAAAGATTGACCTCTCTTTGCTCATATTTGCACATACCATTTTCAAAAAACATAATTTGTGACATGAAAGTTTCAAGTATTAAAACGTAAGTACATGAAGAAAAGAAGTGTTGCATCCAAGGAAAAGTTGAAATGTTCTTACTTTGTAAAAAATTTGACATTTTTTCTAATACTAAATCGATTGAGTTTCTCTATTTTAACTCCAGAAGTAGGGTCAACTCTGAGGTGGTGGCCATGTTTGCTAATAATATACTAGATCTCGTGACAGACAAACAACTCGATGCACAAGTGGTAGAATTCATCATGGCACTGACATATAGAGTGGGTCTACTGGAGGATATTATTGTGGTGAATTCAGGCCCCTTTCCTAATCTGCCATTCTCTGGTGCTGATGGTTCTTATATCAGTCTTTACGGTCCTGAAATCCAAACTCGTGGCACTGCTGGGGTATGTGGAAACGTTTCAGGGCCATTTTAGTTCCCCTTCCTCATTGTCTAGGCATTTCGTCCCCCCTCCCCTAGTGGCGATGGTCAACATTCCTATCCTTGAGCTGGAAGTGTGGAAGAATACATGACACTCTCGAGAACGCATGTAGGCAGTTAAATATATGGCTAAGTTGGTCTTCCGTGGTCGGGGTTTGGCTGCAGGCTCATTTGAGGGTGGTAACGGCTGCCATGCAAGGACGTATCGACAGTGTTCGAAGCTTGCCTTCAGTCGGATGGGTACGAATAAGACAACAGGCGGCAATAGGATGAAGGGTGTGTGGTGGCTGAGAATTCTGAGGTCGCACCAGAAGGAAGGAAAAGTTTGGGAGAAGCTTTGACGGACATCATCGTCCTCTCTAAATAGGTGGTATAGTTTTATTCTTTGGTCTGATGTTATTAATGCAGTTAGTGCATGTATTTCCTGTAGTTTTGTTGCAATAAGTTTCTTGCTTTAGTCCTTTGGCTCACTGTTATGTTTGGCCTAGCCTATTTTTGGTTAATCCCGGTTATGTATGTTAACAATGACATACAAGGTCACTCATGTAATCTTTTTTTTGGCTTATATATATTGGGCAGGGGATACGTAAAAGCTGGTAACTAGTAAAAAAAAATTATATATTAACAATTATATTTTAAAAACATAAAATTATCATAATGAAAATTAAAATATTTTTAAATTTAAAAAATATATTAAAAATTATATGTATATATTAACTCTGTTCTTATGTGCAATGTGTACTAAACCTGTTTCCATCACCATCATGTTTATTCTTTTCTCGTTTCTTGCAACATTGATCGAAGCTTTTTTTCAATTTTTTTTTTTTTATTTTTTTTTGGTGGGATTAAGGAGAAACATTGTGACTCACATAAGGATAATGGACATGCATTAAGGTTTGAGACGTAATCTCCAATTAAATTAAATAAGATTTAACACTCCAAATCCAAACAAACTATCTATAAATTCTGTAGGATTTTAAAGAAATATGGTAGTGAAGAGAAAATACCCTCTATATTCAATGTTGAATTCATAGCATGTAAAGGTTATAGTTTTCATTATATTGAAGCATTATCAATTTTTATCATTCATTCCATTGTAACAACTATGGGATAATTTGTTTAACCAAGTAGAACTTGCCAATCCTATTAAATAGTTAATAAAGATGATATGCCCTTTTTAATTTATACCAATGAACCGATACACAATGAGTCTTGGCAAGGATTCGCTAAACTGAGTCCAAGACAGCCTAAATAAGGAATTTGTGAGTCATTTTACAGACTCAGTAGGTGGTAGGATGGGACTCGTTAGTTTTTCCAAACTTGCAAGTTCCATCCTTCCTAGAGAGGACTCATCAAATTGAGTTCGAGTTAGCTTAAATGGGGAATCGATGAACCATTTTACAAACTCAATAAGTCATGAGATGGGACTCACAAGTCTACCTAGAATCGTGAGTTTGCAAACTTGCATGTCCCATCCCATTACTCTTTAAGTCCAAAACATTTTTTCTAAACATTAAAACATGCAAAAAGAAAATACATTAACATGAAAAAAAGAAATACATAAACTAAAACCTAAAAGTTATTCTAACATCCTCAAACACCCATTCAAACTTTGTTTTTATAAGCCCATTTTATTTTTCACTTTATTCACTTTCAAGGTTCACACAACATTGTGATTGAATCATTTTGATTTGTTATTTTTTATTCAAAGGCACTAATTTCTATTGTGAAAAGGTTGAGTTGCTATTTTTTAGTGCATTGGTTGATCCAAAGTTTGAAGTGTGTGTGTTGTGTGTACATTGTTGGAGTTGATTCAAGTGTGCATCCACATGACTACAACTACAAGTCTAGTAAATTACATGAACACTTATCTTTTATTTCTTTCATTTCTTAACATTTACCCTCTTATTCTTCTTCATTTATAATATAGCATAGAAAAAATATTAAAACCCATGTTTGTGTTGTTTTTTATTTTATTTTTAGTTTTTTTAATTTTTTTTATTTTTAATATATACGTTTAAGATTTGAAAAGTTAAATGTTAACCCTATGGTCCTTACCATTGTCTTTTATGTATAATGTAGGATTTTGGATTTTAAGATAACCATGATGGAAGGACCAAAACATCTAAAAGACCCTATGTGGAGGCATGCCATTAAGGGTTTGAAGAAAGGGCATGTGTTTTGCAAATATTATGCAATTAAATTTTTTAGTGGCAACATTAATCAACTAAAATATCATCTTCCCTGCATGCCTAAACATGACATTGCAGTATTTTCCACTATAAAAACCAAGGTTGTAACGGAGATCAAAGCTTAGTTGGAGAGTTTTCATTAAAAGGAGGAGTAAAAAGTGAAGCAAAACTAGAAAATAACTATCACTTTTAGATCCGTTCCTCAAATCTACTAGCATTAGCCCTAGAGAGTATAGTTCGATGAGTTGGTTTATGCTATGTAGTGCTTGTGGTTCCCATCTGTCTCTGGGAATCACAAGTTGGAATAAGGACAAACATATAGCCGTGAAGGACAGTGAGTAACTTTTGATACTTTTTTGACATTATTTTTCATGAGACAAGGTAATATTATATTTTTCTACTTTATTCTACATTACTAATTAAAAAATTGTATGAATTTAGAATGTTATTATAATTCTAAAATATGTTTATTAATTAAAAAATCTATTTTTAGATTTTAAATTTTGAAATATTTTTTTTTTACATTTTAGGTCATCTTATTAGCAATCACTAGTGGATGCTATTGTCGTTGTTGGTTAGGTGTTCAAAACTCCTTTTATTGATATTTTAAGGGGATAATTTTGTT
The DNA here is from genome assembly GCA_037957365.1 of Torreya grandis. Classification (NCBI taxonomy): domain Eukaryota; kingdom Viridiplantae; phylum Streptophyta; class Pinopsida; order Cupressales; family Taxaceae; genus Torreya; species Torreya grandis. Next base: position 2,417,773 of record JARHVA010002386.1, on the reverse strand, counting down.
AGATTAGGTGGTTAATGTGAAATCAATCCTTGATGAGTAGTGAGTTATTTAGAAGAATAAGCATTGCATTATCATGCCTGATGAATGGACGGATATAAAAATAGAAAATTGTTAAACCTCTTGGTTTATTTTTCAAGTGGGACTATCTTCTTGAAGTCCATTGATCTCTCAAGGAGAATAGAAAATGTTGATTACTTATTTGGCATTTTCAAATAAGTTATTATAGAGGTGGGTGAAGAAAGTGTGATGCATGTAGTCATTAATAATATAACAAATTAAGTTATTACAAGTAGATTACTTGCACCTATTGATCTCTTGGAATCCTTTCCTAGCCCATTGTATGGATTTGATATTACAGGATATTATGAAATCGGAGTCAATCATGCCAATTATGGGGCAAGGTCATAATATTCTCAAGTACATCTATAACCATACTTGGGTCCTTTTTTTCATGAGAGACATCATAGACAACAAGGAGCTTGTCCAACCTTGTGTAACCCATTTTTCAACCTCCTTCAACACCTTTAAATCTTTGATACAATCAAAATCTTAGTTGTGGTGAAATTTTGTTAGCGAGAAATGGAGTGAGTCTTCATATGTAAAGATAAATGGTCAGACTACTATTGTAAAGTGGGAATTTGATGAGTCCCACTTTTAGATGCCAGTAAGGGAGATTGTAAATGTAAGTCATTTTAAGTTTATTTAATTTTCCTTTTCTTTGTTTAAAAATGTTATTTAATTTAATTTTTGATTTAATAATTAGATTTATAATTCTAAACTCTATTTTTTAATATTTGTTATAGGTCATATAACCATAGATTTCTATCATTCACGTTGTTGATGTAGAAAAACATGCAATGGATTGTATCTATAAGGGCATTGACTGAGCTAAAGAGAAAATAACAATTTTCTATGGCATGGTCAAGGACAAGTACTAGCCCATTTGGGATATCATTGACCAATGGTGGATAAGATAACTCCATAGGCCACTTCATGCTTGTGCCTAATTTTGGAACCCATCCTTTTAATTCTTTGAGAGATTTAGAGCTGACAAGGAGGTTATGAGCATCCTTTACACAGTCATAAAGGCCATGGAGTTAGATGTGCAAACAAGGGTGAATATTATGTTTGAGAATGAGATATACAAATAAGAACTGAGAGATATCTTTTCTATATATTTTTTCCAGGCATCTAGGACCATAATTAAACTAGGTAAACTTTGATTTGAATGATCAATATTTTCCATTTTTATTATTTTTTCATATTTTTAGAGTTGAATTTTAATACTTTTGGTTGCAAGTGCATGGTAGGAAAATTTTACTGCAAAGGTGTTAAATCTAATAAAGATTTTTATTTGAGTGTTAAGCCAACCACACAATGCTTCTTGGTGTGAGCATAATTGGAATACATTTCAACACATACACACCAAAAAGCATAATAGGTTTTCAATACAAAGGTTGAATGACATTGTTTTTGTGTATTACAACCTTCACCTCCATCACAAAATGATTATAGAGGATGAATAATATTTATCCACCATTGAGATAGAAGAATATGATCCACAATCAAAGTGAATCATAGAGGATGGCATCCATGTGCTTATAGAAGAGGTCCATGAATGGGTCGATTAGGTTGATTGTGAGGTAAAGCATGTACCATTGGGAGAGGAAGAGTGAGATCATACATCTAGGGATAAAGACATTATTATAGATACCACGAGGGCGGTTACAATGGTTATAATTTCGTTATCGATGTAATAAAAATGTTGTAGGCTCCAACGTGTTGGAGCTTATGTTGAGAGGACGAGCGATGCATGCTCTTCTCAATCTTACATGTATCTTTTATATTATGTTTTTTTTATGTCATTGGCATGGATTTTTAAATCCATTTTCTATATATATAAAACAATTTGATGAGTATAAAAACAACTCCTATTTAATATTAGTTCTCAACTTTTGAGTTTCAATTTCAATTGTTCCACTGAAAATATTCAATAATTTACTTTTCTTGTGTATACATGTGTATGTTAGATATAATTGATTAGTTTTGAGGCTATTTTAAGTGGATTTGATATGGAATGCATTTTAATAAAATTTTCTCCTAAAATTCATAACTTTTAATGATTTTTTAAAATTTTCCAAGTCTTGCTTAGTTTTAGTGGTGTCTTTTTGACGAGTCCGAGTCTGAGTCCAAACCAAAAATAGACTTTCAAAGTGTTTGTCAAGTCCACATCTCATTTCTATTATTTATACAGATACATCATGGTTTCAGATAGCTAAGCTACACATTAGACATAGTCATGCTTCTATAAATGCATAGTCATTAAATGTTACTGATACATCATGGTTTCAAATAGCTAAGCTACGCATTAGAGATATTCAAACTCCTATAAATGCATAGTCATTAAATGTTATTGCATTTAACACATCAATTAATAGGCAATCCATTTTAAACTAACAAATTTAAACCCACATAAAATGTCAGCCAAAGGACATTACTTCTCATTTATGTTCTAGTGAAACAATAGTGATGAACCACCCTACTGAAATAGAGTTGATATTAGCGGCAAAAAATAAGAAAGAAAAAATGAAAGGTGATAGATTGTATAAGAAAAAAATCCTTCGTCTTAAAGATAGAGACTCTAAAAAGTACGAAGACATCATCGATTGTTTCAACCGCCCCTTCATGTTAAGATTGCCTCATTAAGAAATATGAAGTGACAATGGGTGTTATGCTAAAGTTCTTAAGAAAACTTGGCATAAAAAAATCTCTGGCACAAAAAAATCTCAAGAAAGGAGGAGGTATTTTAGGAGGACATAAAAGGACTTGACATTGGATAAAAAGTGGTTAAATGTGAATCCACGGAGCTCAGACTTTTGAAATAGTTTCTTGAAGGAAAGAAATTGAGGTCATTTTTAGATAGCAAAGCACAAGAGGAGGGGCGGGGGGGGGAAGAAGTCAAAGATGACTTGGCTTAAGGAAGGTGATATTCCAAATGATTTATAAGAATGTTAGAATTCAAACAGGTTTGATAAAAGATAAAGGTGACATATTCCAAATGATTTATAAGAATGTTAAAATTCAAACAGGTTTGATAAAAGATAGAATCCATTGAAGTTAAAAGGAATCACATAACAGATTATGAAGATATCAACAAAGTATTTGTTGGTTTCTATAATGAGCTCTTCTACTTTGATAAATTGGATGATACAATTCATCAAAATTGAAAAAAACTGTGAGAAAGTATTCCCAATGAAAGTTATCAGAGTTGAGGTTGTGTGGCTTGATAATAAATTTGAAGAAGATGAATTATTGCATGTTATTTGCTGACTATGAATGGATGGTAGATGAACATCATCAGTTATACTTAAATGCATTTGAAGTAGGAACCATAGGCCCTAACATCAACATAGGAGTGGTGAAGCTAAATCTTAAGGCAGGAGATGAAGAAAATAAAACAACTCGAAACCCATGACCCTACTAAATGTTTCCGATAAAATTTTGGCTAAGGTATTGGAAAGTGGGCTGAATGGTATTCTCCCAAAGATTATTTTTGAAACTCAAATTGTATTTGCAGAGGTAAGAAACATTTGTGACAACCTGATGACAAGTTGGAAGGGCACTGAAGAAGCAAAGGAAACAACACAAAATTTATGTATAACATTGAGTGATTTCGATAAGGCTTATAGCAGAATTGAATGGGGTTTAATTCCTCCAAGCGAATGATGAAAAAAGTTTACTTGGGTGACAAACTTGTGAGAGTTGTGATAATTCTATTCAAGGCATCATATCAAGTGAAAATTAATGGAGGGTTATGAGTTGTTTGAACTTCAAATATCCATCAGAGAAGGACATCCTTTAGACCCATCACTGTTTGTCTTAGTTTCAGAAGTTATTCACTCTCTTGAGAGAGAAAGAGTTTGAGCCACCTGTTTAAGGTCTTATGCTGCCAAATGATGAACAATTTCTTGAAGCTTGGGTTTTTTATGATACTACTACTCTTTTCTATCCTCAAACAAGAAAACATGGAAAGATTGAAAATTAAAATAGAGATCTACTACACTGCTTATGCATCTAAAATTTCAGTTCATAGGTCGAATATTCTTGGTTAGAATAACGAATATCTTCAGTGACTGGCACGCCAGGGTTGGCAATGGCATGTTCCTTAAGAAATTGTGAGGTATCTAGATATCATTTTTGCTCTTACTCCATCAGATATATGTGGACTTGGGTAGTCCAAGAAAGTGAATAAGAATTTCTCAAAGTGGCAATAGATTGTTTTATTATTAACAGGAAGGTTGCAGGATTATCAAAAATCTCATTCCTTCAACAGAATTTATTATATTTCTTGCTTGGTATTCTTCCGGTCAGATCAGAAAAGTTAAAAACAGAGAAATGTTGTGAGTTGAATAAAAGGGGATAGAATAAGTGGTAAGAACAATGGTAGAACTGCATTGAAGGATTTAAGACTCCAACGGATTTTAGACTCCAAGGGATTACAGCGGCAGTAAAATTGATTATGAAGACTCAATCTGGACAGACATCCTGGAAGGTGCTTGTAAAAAACAGCCAGCCGAGGCAAAGCCATCTGGGAAAGGTCTCAGTGTTAGAAGTTGTAATTTATTCACATCTGTTTTTACTAAATTAGTTACTTTGTTTTGTCTTGATTTTTATTGTTAGTATGTTTTGTCTTGATTACGCTAGATATTTATAATAATAATAATAATAATTTAAAAAAAAAAAAAATTGAAAATAAAAAAAGATAAAAATAAAAATAACAAAACTCAAAAAATGAAAAGAACTGCAAGTTAGCGTACCGTTCTGGTGATGGCTTCATATTCTTCTGCGCTTGGAATCCTTTTCTCCATCTGCAATGTTGGCGATCAGAAAAGCGCGTGTTGTTAAAGGCAATGTTGTTGTTCTTAAACGATTGAATCTCCATTTTTTAATATAACCAGAGTAAAAGAAAATCCCAACAGCTTGATAGTCTCTATTTTATTTTTATCATTCTGTTGTTGCACGTTCGGCCTCTGCACAAGTCTTATTCGCCTCGAAGACACCAAAGTTGTGTGTAGAATTTGAAGGTGGGCATTTTATAGCCCACCGACGACCTTAATGTGGCTATGATTTGATGCAATAATCTCCTTGAGTAGACACCTAAAATGTTGGGAGAAGCATTTGAGTTTAGACGGGATTTTTCTTTTTTTCTTTCCCCTCTTCGTATTACGAAGTTATGGGGTGCAACATTACTCACGACGAAATGGTGTTTAAGTTGGTCATGAGTATATCATTAGCTGAGCTTCGCACTCCAAATTCCAAGGACTCATCCCCCTCATGATATTATCATGTTGCCCCCGCATGATATTATCATGTTGTAGATCATGTTGGGATTTTTCTTTTTCACTTTATTGGTCGCATCCTTAAAAATACCATGGATTCAATACAATTGGGAGAACTCGGGGTTAAGTTGACGTGCATAACATGATTAATGATTTTTTTCTAATCACTTGAAAACCTAACAAATGTGGTATTGCTTTTAACAATGGGCCTTGTTCGGATGTGTTATGGATTCAAAGATAGCATGTTGTGTTGTGAATGTTGTCCATTGGAGTTATTACATTTTTTCTTTTAATTTTTTTAAATTTATTATACATTTTATGAAACTTTTATTAGTTACGGAGTTATTTTTAGAGGAAGTATCAATCAAGAAGGAATACAAGTTGGATATGAAGGTGTATCATTAGGTAAATTTAATATTTTTTTTGCATCTAATAATGTGTTCCTTAAAGTCTTTGTCTAGGTCAAATTCTTATCCTTCCCATCCCGTATTAGGTCTTTCATGACCAACTTGTTGAACCTATTGATCATGTGGTTTGCATAGAGCAGGATAAGTGCTTCTTTACTCACCCAGAGAAAAAAGGTTTGTGTGAAAATTTACCTTTCGAAATATCTTAAAGAATCAATTAATATTCAAGTGGTTGATACTCATTTATTCCAAATTAAGGATCATATATATGGAATTTAATTGATTACACTTGCTTTCAGTGTCAGTCATACCACCATAAAACTAAAGTCTGCACTTTCATGACCCAACCAAAATCTAAGTTAATTTACAAAGGCAAATAGCTAAAGGCGATAAAATAAGAAGGTTGGAGTATGATCATTTTGAAACAAAGTACAAAATGAGTCCTCACATAACCCTAAAGGAGTGTCTACCTTTATGGTGAAGTCGATGACATAAGTGTGTATCTTAGTTGTTGTGAAACGCTTGTAAAACTCTCAAGGCATTAAAAAAAATTGATGTTCCTTTATTTTTTCCTTGAAGGACTTCCCAAGTTTCATAATAATTTTTGGAAATAAATTCCCCTGAATAGCCCTCCATGCGCCCTATGAGAGGTTGTTCATCCTTCAACATTCCTTGTTTTAACACTCTTTAAACCCTTCTCATGATGGCGAGGGAGGGGAGAGCCCATGAGGGAAGTGAACACCCTTATAAATTAGAGACTTTTGAATTCAAAACATAAATCAATACTTGAGATGAATAACATTTTTTCCATACCTATTGGCTCGCACGAGATGGTGATGACTCTTTTCCTCTAATTAATGACTATTCTATCATGGAACATCTACCTAGGATATGACAAAGTTGACACATGAGTTCTCTATTAGATCTAAATTTTAAAAACCCAATGTGTTAAATGTGTTATGCTTATAATATGTGAAGGTTAGTGAAATGGCTTCAAATAAGTACAAATGTAATTTGGATGATAAACTTCCCATTTCATACATGTCATGCTAGAAGATCAAGTGATGTTGTATGCTTGTTGCCTCATCACTTTCCTCACCAATTTTAGACTATAGGTTGAGTCCCACACGACAATTTTTATGGGTAATTGTTTTATGTGGATGGATTCTCCATTGGAATCATTAAGATCTTTCTTTCAAATGACATTGTTGAGGAATCAATATGTTTCAGATGGCTCACAAAAGAATTACTAGATACCCATTTCATTTTTTGTGTAAATTATAATGTGGTGTAGTCCCCTAATAATAAAGTGGGAATATTTCTCATGCATTGGTGTATTGGTTAAAGGAAAACATCGTATTTCCCATTAGCATGGTGGTCACTTAAGGATGAAGAGGACATCTTTCTCATGCATTGATGTGTTGATAAATGGGAAGCATGGTATTTTCTCATAAATAAGTAGGGCAAGACTAAAGTTTATTTTATGGACTAGTTTGATTACTCTTAGCCTTGGTTTGAATGGTATAACCTCTGTAAGGGTATTAATAGAGTCTTCAATAGACTTGATAGGGCCATGATCTCAAAACATACTTATTTTTATTTCTCCCATGATTTTAAGTAGCATGTAAGAGTTGTCTCATATATTGTATTTTCACATCAATTTCAAATATAATACTGCATTTTTTTAGAACAACCTTACCAAATGAAATAGTACTTAATTTTATATGAACTTTTTTTCTCAAGCATGTTGGTATGCTTTAGCTCATAGCTATGCTTTGGAAATTTTGTCCTTACTCATAAGGATCCATGATCTCAACCTGGATCTAATGTTCTATATTTAATTTTTAGTTGTTTCCATTATACCTAATTTAGGTAATCGATGCTTTTAAGACACTTCATGTTAAAAAAATATTTCAAATAAGTTATAGTATCAAAATGAGCACGAATATGATTTAGACATCCTAAAAATGGTGAAGTCTATAATTTTTAGCGCTTAAATTTGAGGGGTTTTTCATAGATGACAAAACCATGAATTTGCATAGGTGGTAGTTGCATAACCACCCTAGTGGGTGTGTAACCACTAGTATTTTCATACAGAAATTTTGTTACCATCCATGTGGGTGCGTACCATAATTATTTTTCATGAGGTAATTATGTAACTATTACGTAAATTTTGTAACATCAAATGCACTTATTGTGATAATCTTTCCAACATACAAAACAAGGGAATTAGAATGGCTATAAAAGATTCCTCTTCCTTCTGATGGTTCATTTGAGATTTTTGGTCGTTTCCAAGGTGAGAGGGTAGAAGTACAACCTGTGTTTAAGGTGAAGGACATAAAAATCCTTAGTGAAAATTCTTAAAGTTGTATTCACTTTGTAGTTTTCAAGTTTGTGTCTTTGTTCCCATTATCTCTCTGTTCTTAGTTGTATATGGTTCTTTTAAATGTGTTTGGAGTTTTTTGAAGTGTCTAAAAAGTACAAAGCAATATTGCATGCAATATTTAGAAAGGGTGATAGTGAAAATTCTATTCATGAAGTTCATATTTGGTAGTAACTTATATATTTCTTGAGTTACATAGTGGAAGGGAAGTGTAATTGCCTCAACCACTGGAGTTTTTCCTCCACTAAGTTTCTCCAAGTCAATTTTTGTGTTCTTTTTACAATTTTTTTCATTTTCATGCTTCATTTTATGTTTATAAAGTTATACATTTCATTTCCACCATCTATTTATATTTGTTTTAACATTGTAAATGGTATAGCTTAGTTTTTCAATCATTTGTTGAGCTAGGATTATATAATCATTGTTGGTGAAGCTCAGTGTGGAATATCCACTCAATTTATGGATCAGATTAGTATCATAACTAGTTTAATATCATTTTTAGTCAATTTGTGTGTTTGTATCTACATTGCAGTATGTGCCCATCACTATAGAGAGTAGGGCTAGTGATTAAGATATCCTAGTTCCATTGGAAGAAGATATTTCTACAAAGAAGTGGAAGAAAGATATCAAAAGTATGGCTCATTCTGATGAAGAATATTTCTATACAACATAAGAGTGATTTCCCAAGCTTGAAAAAGGAGTAGCTAGCATCTCTCTTTCTATGTGTAAAGCTTGACTAATTGGAGTCCATCATGGGGATTTATATGGATAAGCTTGGTGTTTCTATGGAGACACTAAAATAAAACAAGGTGGATGCTTCTGAGAATGAGAAGGTGGAAGAACATCCTCATTCCATCTAAGCTCCACTTCCATTCAAGGGTAAGGAAAGCATAGATATTTAACAATCTAATGGAGAGTTGAGTGGGGTGAGTTAGATCATTGGTTATCCTAACTAGAGGTATATTTTAGTTTACATCAGATTAATGAGAGTATAAAAAAATATTTTGAAATAAAAAAACTATCTAGTCATGCTTTAACTTGGTTTTAAAGTTATGTTTGTGTCTTGGTTGTTAATAAGCTTCCTCTTATTGTTGAGTGGGATGATTTTAATATGTTAAGGACTATTTTAAATAATTTAGAATTTGTACCTACTCAAGTGGAGTTTAGAAAAAAAATTCAAAAATAATTTTATTATATTCTAAATACATTAGACTGTTTCAAACCATTTGGGCATAGCTCATTTTGAATGAATTGGATTATTTCAAATAAAACGGACTTATACCCACTAAAGTGGAGTGGAAAAAATTTATCCAAAAAAAAAATTATATATTCCAAATAAATTAGACTATTTCAAACCATTTGGGCATAGATCATTTTGAATAAATTAGGGTATTTCAAATAATGTGGACTTATACCCACTAAAGTGGAGTGCAGAGAATTTTCTCCAAAAATAATTTTTTTATATTCCAAATAAATTAAACTATTTTGAAGCATTTTGGCATAGATAATTTTGAATAAATTGGGATATTTTGAATAATTTAGACTTATACCCACTAAAGTGGATTGAAGAATATTTTCTCTAAAAATAAATTTTGTATATTTCAAACAAATTTGACTATTTCAAACCATTTGGACATAGTTCATTTCGATTAAATTAGGATATTTTGAATAAGTTGGACTTATACCCACTAAAGTGGAGTGGAGAATATTTTCTCCATAAATATGTTTTCTATATTCTAAATAAATTAGATTATTTCAAAGCATTTGGGAATGGATCATTTTAAATGGATTGGATTGTTTCAAACTTGTGGCACTCTTCTAGGCCTTCATACCGATCATTGATCCTTTGATGTAGCTTCTGTTACTGGGACACATGGCACCATTTGACTAGCCAAATTATGAATGAAAACATAATAGTCAATTAGTTCATCTACTAAATAGAATCTCATTTGATGTTTCCCAAGGTTGCTTAGTCATAAATAAGGTGTGAGGTTTGATCGATAAGCATTTAATTTTGGAACCAAGGAAACATAGGGACTACAATTACATTCTCATCAGGCTGTTAAGGTTTGCATGACTCCAAGGCAACTTGGCATCGATAAATAAATTTAATGAGAGAGAGACTTGATAATTGTTTGTTGTTCATTTGAAATATATTCATGAGCAAGTGTCAATATACTATTAGATCAACTTGGGTAATTTTAACATAAACTGATGGAGTATCCTCTTGTAATGGGTTTAGCTTTGAAACATTAAATTGACTCAATAATTTTAAGGTATCTCTAACTATACATCAAATTGCACTTAACAAGATTAAAGTATTTTTAAATTAGAATCGATAATTTTAAAATAAATTGAACTACATTTGAAATAATTTATAATTGATTTATATGAAATTTATGATAATGTTTATTACTAAAATTATAGTTTACAATCAATAAATACACTTGAATGAATCATATGGTGAAGTTACATCCTTCTAAACAATGGTTCACAACTGTTGGTATGGACTTTTTGTTTTCTCCCAAGAATGTGATGATAGACATCATTTTGATTCTCCAATCCTTTTCATCTTTTTTACTTCCTTTTTCAGTACATCTATTTAATGTAATATAACTCATTTTTAATCTTTTATTTGTAACACAATTTTGAGAATCACAATCAATGATCACCATGTTGGTAATTGAAAAATAGTCTTCAAATGTCACTTTAAAAATATCATATAATTTCTTTATGTTTATATTGTAGGAATTAGAATATATTTTCACCCAAAATAAATATGAAATTTGAACTTGTGTAATCCATGGCTTGAATGAATAGCCTCAAATTATTATCTTTTATCATTGACCAAATTCCAACATGAAAAAATATTGTAGTGCCACCTTAAAAAATTCTTTGGAATGATCTTGAATGTAGTATGACATATTTTCTATTTTATAATCTTTTTTTTCTATATCATTCATTTACATATCTTTTATTTTATGCACAACAAATAATAAGTTATCCGACCCCAAAATCAATAGTTTTTTAAAAGTTTGTTTTAGCACCTCCTTTTAAATGTCTACAATTTGTTTATAAGAAAAAATGAATCATATATATATATATATATATATATATATATATATATATATATATATATATATATATATATATATATATATTGAAAATTTTCTAAGAAAATATTTTACATGTTAATAGATTGCTCATTGATGTGCTTTTGATTTGTATTTCATATTGTCACTTATAAACATAATGTATTTCAATTGATGCATTTTTATTTGGATTTACTTAAATTTTATAAAGATTCATATAAACATATATAAAATTAAATACATACTTAGGCACATGTAACTCTACTCATTATACATTGATGTACCATTTTTATTGCCAATTTTATAACATACATATGCATATATGTGTTCATATTGAATCCTTATAACTTGACCATTACTTAATCATATTCTGAAATAATCCCATTTTACCATAACTCATTTCTCATAGACATTGAGAGGAATTTAACATTGATCAACCAACATCTATATTCTTATAGTAATGAAAGTATCAGTTGTTCTTATGCATACCAATACATATTTATATGTTTATATAGCCCATCACAGAAAATAAAATAGGATTTACTTATTCTAAACCAAAGTTCACTATCACTAATTTCAAATGAATATATACCTAAAATTGAACCCCCTTCATATACTTATAATAAGACACATCAAATTTTTAAAAAAAATTAAATCAATAGAAATATAATTATTTCTATCACAATATACTTTATTATTTTTATATTGATAAATATCACATGAATACTCTACATCAAAAGTTATTGTAGTGAAGACATAGTATAACACATATTGTGTTATTTTAAATTAGGTAAATTAAACATGTAAACAACATTTTAATGGATAAATACAACCACATTCAAGTCTACACAATAATAAAATGAACCCACACTTCTAAATTCTAAGATAATGCAAGTCTATATTTTATTGTCTTCTGAAATCCCTTGTCAATAAAAAAAAATCCAATTGTAATGTGTTTATAATTAATATATTCTAGTGTATTAAATTATATAATTATACATTCATTGAAATGGGTTTTTACTTTTTCTTGCCTTTTTTTAATTTGTATAGGTGCAGTCTTTTGTTAAACTTTTGGTTCTTTATTCCCTGCAATGTATTATATAATGTAGTAACTAAAAATTCTCATCATCAATTAATTTGATATGTGTATTTTAAAAATGTGTCTTGTTGTAGAGTTTTACCTTGAGTTATTTTTATGGAGGCAATAATATAAAGTGTTGTGTCATGGGTAGTTATGTTGGAAACACAAAGTTATAGAGTTGTGTTGTGAACTATTTTAATCGAGACATAAACAAATGAAGAAATATTTTGTCTTTATTATAAAAAATTGATAAATAAACTATTCTATAATTATAAAATTATGCATGGTCACATCTTACCTTAATCAACTTATAATGTGTCATGTTCATTTATTTTTTTTCTATTATTATTATTGTTTCTTCACTTGCATGCAATGCCACTAATGTTACACACCAAAATATTGCTAAGCTGTTAGGTTTGAAAAATAAAGGATACACATCAAAATATTGTTAAGATGTTATATTTAAAAAATGAAGCATGATTATAAAATAAATTAAAAATATTATGCACCTAATACTGCTCGAAGCAGTTGTTCTTGTACTAGATGCTCTAAATTTGTCAAATAATTTTGAAATTGAACATTAAAACTTGTGTGTTCTTTAATTTATATAATGCAAGATAAATTCCTTTGTAATTTTGTATAAGGATGCACCAATTTAGCTCTTGTATATATATACTCTACTTTCAATAATTCGGAAACATGTGAAGTGATATATATCACTTCACATGTTTCTAAATTATTGAAAGTAGAGATAAGTGTCATCCAAAAGAAGTTATCTATTTTATTTTTGAATGGCCTTCTTGTTTTGTGTGAACCAATCATTTGAAATGTTAGTACATGTTTTTTGATGTCAAAACCTTCCTCTAATTTACTTTATTATGAATGGAGGATGAAATCTTAAAGCTGAAAATTCGTGGGACCCTGAGAAAAATTGATACCTATAATATGAGTCCAATTGAATCCATCACTATCTGGGCCCCAAAGTATGACACCTATTTTTTCTTCCAATGGAAATCACCAACACATAGATTCTTGAGAGAATTTTGAATGCCAAGAAAATGTTCAGGTTTGTGAATGATGAAAACATTGAAAGCCCCAATAATAACTTTATCGATCAATGTGAGAAGAAATAGGAAAAAATGTTCTTCCTTAAAAACTTCAATGAGATTCAAAAGATCAATAATTATCAAATCAGCATTCACACCAATAATGAACATATCACTAAAATCTTCAAAAATAGATGGCCAAAGACATGGGGGCCTATAATGGTAACTAAATATTTTTGTATCTGTCTCGAGAAGTTTACCTCTATCACTATGTAGATATTTTTTCAATATGATTATTTAATCTGGAGATAATGCTTCCCATCTTTTTTTATTTTTTAAAATACCTTCATTTAGGGCACACAAATCATCAAACATTTTCATAGAAATTATTTAATGCTCCATTACCTCTTCAGGTGTGATTGTTTTTAAGGCGGTAGTGTCAAATCATGGTTGCTGAAATAATATGCAATTTTTGATAATATGTTACTTTCAACTTCATGTTTTTGCATCAAGTATCCATGTTGTCCTGCCTATGGGTTTTCAAGAAGGAAATAGACCCTTTTTCCAATAAATCTACTAGTTCTATTTTTTGTTTGTCTTAAAGCTCTTGAATATTTCTAAGTAATATTATACCAATCAGATTTAAATCTTATTTATCTGAACTAGGTAAAGTACTACTTTCAAGCAAATTAAACACGTTATCAAAATAATCTCAAAGGAGTTGTTTAATGAAAATAATTTATTTTATCTCCTACAATTATTGTGTTGACCAGTTCATTTGTGTGAACAAGTGTCTATCTCATTTGGATGGTAAACTTCCCATTTCATACATATCACACTAGAGGAATGAGTGATGTTGTATGATTTTTGCCCCGTCACTTTCTCCACTAGTTGTAGACTCTAGGGTGAACCCCACTCAACATGTTGTATGGCTAATTTATTATGTGGATGGATTCTCCTTTGACATCATTAGAATCTATCCTTCAAATTATGTTAAGCAATCAATATTTTTGAGATTATTCATAAAATAATTACTAGATTCCCATTGGAGTTTTGCATAAATTTCAACATGGTGGACTCCCCTGATGATAAATACGGTATGTTTCTCATGCATTGGTTAAATTAAAACACAATATTTCCTCATTAACATAGTGGAGTCACAAAAATAAAAAAAGTGGACATCTTCCTCATGTAATGGTGCATTTATGAATTAGAAGTATGGTATTTTACAATAAATAAGTGGGGTAAGACTGACCTTGTTTCTTTGGACTAGTTTGATTACTCTTAGCCTTGGTTAAAATGATATAACCTTCACAACGGCTATAATGTACTCTCAAATAGACTTGGTAGGGCCATGCTCTTAAGACATAATTATTTCCCTTTTTTCCATGATTCAGAGTAGCATGTAAGTTATCTCATAGGTTGTACTTCTAGATCATTTTCCAATACACTTACATTACTTGTGGAACAACCTTCTTGGAAACTTTGCATGCTTAGTTTTGTATGAACATTTTTTTCTCAGGCATGTTAATATGCTTTAGCTCATAGCTTTGTTTTGGAACTTTCATCCTTGATCGCAAGGCTCCATGATTCAAAATCAAATCTAATGTTCTAGTTATACGTGCTAGATGTTTCCACTATACCTAATTTAGATAAGTCATGCTTTTAAGACACTTGATGTTAAAACATGAGTTTAGATAAGTTGCAATGGTAAAATCAGTACAAATATGATTTATACATCCTTAGAATGGTGAAGTCAGCAAATTTTTAGATCTTTGATAGGATGACATATGCATCATATAATGACATTCTTCAAATTATTTATTATAAATGTAGTTGTTAATTATATTTGGAATTGATTTCCTTAGATAAAATTTCTTACATTATGTCTAAAAGGATCTCTTTGAATGAGATTAGTTGAATCAAAGGTTTAAAATATACTACCTTTTCCTCTATTGCCTAGTCCTTTAATATAATTATCAATATATAGTTGGCACTATTAGGAAAATAGATATTTACTTTAAATTAAAAAAATATAGGGTGTATAAGTATTTACTATTTGGTAATACTATAGGTCTTGAGGTACAATATGAAGAATGAAACATATGTATTTCAATCTCTATAAGACATTAGCTAAAAGAGCATCAACTCAACTTGTGTTGTTTCCTCAAAATTAATGTCACAATATGATAATAACTCCATATTTAATATCATGCAAAGTGATAATAACTGCATAAAAATAATGAATTGTGCTCTGAATAAGAACATAACTCTTTTCTTGGAAATAATTATTTGTATTGCATAAAAGGTTTTCCACATGACAAAAGCTAAATTTTATTTCAAGTGACTTAAAAATGTAAAGTGATTTGGCACCAAAAAATTGCAGATCAAAACTAGGCCATTAAGCTTTCAAATCACAAGTAAAGGTTATCATTTTTATTATGTTCCAACATCTTTGTATTTATTCATTATGCAATCAGTTGTGGCTTCTATGGCCTTTGGTAAATTGCTATTAGAAATGTTATTATATTAAATACTTAGTAATATTTTGTTCTATTTATTTGTTTAGTAGGTGATCATAATCTAGATGATAAAATGTAATGATGATGGAACATGGACCCCCTACAACAGTGAGAGTGAGAACTCTAAATGTTAACTCAACATTATTAGCAAAAAAAATCCATTTTTATACAAAATAAAAACACTTGAATTTTCCTTAGATGCAACACTTCTTTTCTTCATACACTGATGTAATTATATTTGAAATCTTCATGTTACAAATGAAGATTTTTTCAAAAGATTTACATGAATCTAAGCAAAGAGATGTTAATCTTCATGTATGTTTTTCAGATATATTGATTCAGTTGTTTTAATTAAATTATTTTGTTATTGGTGTTGTTCTAATATATTCGTTAAGTTGATTCTTAAGTTTTGTAATGTTATTTTTATTTCAAAAAACCAACCATTTATGGATCTGTTAAATTTCAGATATAGTGGAACACTCAGTGCATAAACTACAATTACATTGTTGCATGTTATGTTAGTTATAGACAAATTTTATGTCGTATCTTATATGCACCACTATACATATACTTCACAGAAAATATCCATGACACTAAATTCTACATCACTTTTTTTTAGGCCTTTGATCAAGTGTCGTTATGGTTGATATAATCGAACCATAAGTAAATTCTGAAAAATGATTTCTTACAAAATAATTTAAGTGGTAAATTTTCTTATTTCAATTATTTACTATATGCTCGTTTCCTTAATTACATGGTATATTGGTGTTATCTACATTTTTTAGTCAATTAGTGCATCAAGATGAGGACTTAAATCATAGTTTTCATGTGATCTGATTATCCATTTTAATAATTTAACTAATTAATTATTCATAGTTTTCATGTGATTTGATTATCCATTTTAATGATTTAACTAATTAATTATTTATGATTTTAAAGGTTCGAGTTAATCATATCAATCTATCTTTATCAATTATTGAGGAAGTTTTATCCAGGAATGAATTGTAAGTTATTTCAAAGATGTTCTCTATGATTTTGTTATAAAATGGTCCATAAATTTTTATTATAATGATTAAAATAGAAGAAGTCTTGAGCAATATTTTTTTCCCTAACACGATTCCCATATATAACCAATAAGAATCTCAAAACAATTTTTCATTTTGAAGAATTTGATTGTTTAGAAATCCATCCTAAGATGTTTCAAGAAATATGTTACATTTTCAGACATTGCAAAGTGGTGGAGTTTAATGCACCTTAGAGTGAGTATGTGGCGTGTTGAAATATCAAGAAAATGAGTTTTAAATCTATTTCCATTAACTTGGTGGATTTTAATGCACCTTAGAGTGAGTATGTGGCGTGTTGAAATATCAATAAAATGAGTTTTAAATCTATTTCCATTAACTTTTTCTATAAAATTTTATTAAGTGGACCAAGATTTCTTTATCATGGCCCAATTTAATATGTATAAAATTACATGTTTTTTATATTGATTACAAATTGATAGCGTAAATATTCTAAGATATATATTACATTATTCTAGACTCTTCTACCACGGTTGCCGATAATTCAGTCTCCTCCCTTTTCGGGTCATGAATAAAATAGTGTGAAGTTTGTGTGTGTAAATTTTTGTATGGGTCTCTCAAATCTGCCAACAATTCTGGTATCAGAGCATGGTGAGATTCTGATCAGTTCGAGGGGCATTTACAATTTCTAGTTACCCCATTGATGAGAGCAGTCTATTCAGCAAGATGGAAGCTTCAAATTCTTAGCTTGTTTTTCTCTTTGTTAGTATCTTTGATTTAATACACCTGCCACTCGATTTGAGTCTTCTCCTTCCGACTCGTTCACACATGTGCAGACTCTGATTTGAAAAGGAGAATATACAACTCTACGTGGTGGATTCTTCATCACTGGACTGCATAGTATTCTGGTTTTCATGCAATATCTGACAGTTGAAAGTTTGTTTTTTAATCAACACAATGTCACTTGCTGTGTAATAATTTCTATATGCATGATCTGCGGCATATGCATATCAAGTCTATGCATAACGTGAGAGATTTTGTGAGTCACGTATTAGCGCAGACTGCAGCATTTATGTTTTTCTTCGTCAGATTGATGGGCTCAACAATTGCGTAGAAATTGGTTCAGTGTTTTATGTTATTGGTTGAAGAAGATACTCCACATAGTTTCGGCCTATTTCAAGCTCCCACCATGCAAAGCTCATAGCAGCTGTCTCTTCATGGAAATTTATTCTGATCAGAATACAGTTCAGGTTTGAGCTCTATCTCGAGTTATCCTGATGGTGCATTCGAACCACGACGGTCCCATTTTCTCCGACGAATGAGATATTCTCCACGCTACTTCACGTGAACTGCCAACCATCTCCTTGTATAGTGTTGTTTAAGTTTATGAGACCTGTTCACATCCATGGCATTCACTCCTCGATCCCCACGTGTTTTCCTATAAAGATTCACAGTATCGGCACCCAATCTCATCCCACAGCGAAGCATAATAGGGTCTGTTTTAAGTTTTTAGGTATTTTTTCAATTTTATGCTCATAGTTTTAGTTTTTCCAAAATTGGCTTAAAATCTATTAGTATTATTAGTCTTTAGAGTCGATTTGTTAAAACTGAGCCAAGTTTTATAATTTTCTACGTTGCATTCAATGTCTAAGGTATTTAAGGTGATTAGTAGTCGCCCGCTTTACTTTTTGGTATTTTGTTCTTTATGGTTTCATTATTAGCGTTTTTATCTAGGTATGTTAACTCTCAAGTATGAATCCTTCGACACTAATATGGTATTGTATGTCTAGTGAGTCGATCTATATTAATAGTCATATTATTTTTATTTGTTTAGTGTCAAGCATATTTTGTCATAAAATAGTGTTGTCCTTTGTAAAAAGTCAAGTTTTTAGTTTTAATCAAAATGTGAATATATTAAGTTAGTTAAAGTATAAAATGTTAAAATTTATTAAAATTATTGAAGGATGTAATATCACTTGTACGTGACGTTCAATGAGTTTTATCATCATATTTGTTAAGTAAGTAGTGATTATTGGAGGTTGGAGGATATACGAACGCTGGGGACAATCGACGTCTTCTCATGAGTCGTCTACAATGGGGTCGCATCATTATTATGGTGACACTTTTTAGTGTTTTTATTTCATGTTATGCATGGTATGATTTTAAGAATGCAGTATGTTTTTCAATAAATGACTCAACATCATTCTCTAGTTTGGTACCCCTTGATGAAGAACATTGTGGGGAGTTAAAGCACTAAAGTAGCACTTGGTTCTTAGAAA
The DNA here is from genome assembly GCA_037957365.1 of Torreya grandis. NCBI lineage: Eukaryota > Viridiplantae > Streptophyta > Pinopsida > Cupressales > Taxaceae > Torreya > Torreya grandis. The sequence continues at coordinate 2,398,602 of JARHVA010002386.1, read as the reverse complement.
AGGGTTTGTGGAAATTTGAAAAACCATCAAAGTGTATAAAACAGTTGAGACCTCCTATCACCTCCAGGGTCATGGTCAACCTGCAGTAGAAAACCATATGGGTTTATGGTAATCCAAGAAACCACCAAAGGTGTAAAGTAGAGAGATGTACTCTTGTCACTTCCAAGTTAGTGGTAATCTTGCAAATAAAAACCAAGTTGACACCAAGACCATGAAGCCACAAAGATGGCATGCCACTTCAGAAAATGAGCAGGCTACTCAGAGAGTGTAAATCTTTTTACAGTATTTGAAATAAGAGGGGGTCAACTATCAAAAATAAGATGTTTGTAAATTAATGTAATAAGGAGGGGAATGATAGCATAAATATTCTAGGATATTTATTACATTATTCTAGACTCTTCTACCATGGTTGCAAATAATTCAGTCTCCTCCCTTCTCGGAAAACAATTACCATAATTTTAGTGACAGATTATGTATATATTAATCCTTGAGTCATGATTAAAATAGAATGAAGTTTTTATGTGTGTAAATTTTTATACAAAGCTCTCAAATCTGCCAACACAAATATAAATAGAGATAAAATACCCACTTGATTGGATTCTGAGTTTGTTGTTTGAAAAAATCATTCAAGTAACTTTGCAGTGAAGATATTTGATAATTTTAATATATTTATTTCATCTTATCCTTACTTATATTTGATAACTTCATATATCTTAATGATAACATTTATGCAAAGTGATAATCACCTTAAGATATATGGATTTTTAACTTATAAACAAGTACAAATATCGACCAAATTCATTAAAATTACAAAAATATCTTTTTATAAGAATATATGAACAGCGGATTGAACTTCAGTCAAAAATTAATTGAGGATATCTATTGAACATCAAAATTAGAATCCAATTCAAAGGCTACCTTATAGTTGACTACATTTGTAAGCAATTAAAAAAAATCAGTTGCTTTTCTCCTTATTAAATTATGTGATAAGAAAAAATTATTGATCCCCTCAATAAAAAGTTATAGATAATAGATGATGGTTTTTGAAAAAAAAAAAAAATCCAACAATAACAAAACTCAAGAAATGAAAAGAACTGCAACGACTGAATCTCCATATTCTTCTGCGCTTGGAGTCTTTTTCTGAAACGACTGAATCTCCATTTTTTAAAGGCAAAGGAGTGGCCTGGAGCAGCAATGTTGTTGTTCTCATACGATTGAATTTCCATTTTTTAATATAACCAGAGTAAAAGAAAATCCCAAGTCTTGTTCGCCTCGCAAGATGCAAAGTTGTGTGTATAATTTGAAGGTAGCTTTGGTGGGCATTTTACAGCCAACCGACGACCTTAATGTGGCTATGATTGAGGATTTTAGGGTGGGAGAAGCATTTCCAAGTTTAGACAGGATTTTTCTTTTTCTCTCCCCTCTTCGTATTACGAAGTTATGGAGTGCAAAATTACTCACGACGAAATGGTGTTTAAGTTGGTCATGAGTATATCACCAGCTGAGCTTCGTACTCCAAATTCCAAGGGCTCGTCCCCGCATGATATTATCATGTTATAGATCATGTTTATAAATTAGGTATATTATTGGTCGCATCCCTTAAAAAGACCTTGAATTCAAAACAATTGGGAGAACTCTGGGTTAGGTTGATATGTGCATAACATGATTAATGATTTTTTTCTAATCAATTGAAAAACCTGAAAACCCTAACAAATGTGGTATTGCTTTTAACAATGGGCCTTGTTTGGGTGTGTTATGGATTCGAAGATGGTATTTTGTATTGTGAATGTTGTCCATTGGATTTATTACATTCTTTCTTTTGATTTTTTTATATTTATTATACATTTTATGACACTTTTATTAGTTATGGAGTTATTTTTAGAGGAAGTGTCAATCAAGAAGGCATGCAAGTTGGTCATGAAGGTGTATCATTTGGTACACTTAATATTTTTTTGCATCTAATAATGTGTTTCTTAAAGTCTTTGTTTAGGTCGAATTCCCTAGCCTTCTCATTTCACACTGGGTCTTTCATGTTCAACTTGTTGAACCCATTGATCTTGTGGTTCGCATAGGGCAGGATAAGTGCATCTCTACTCACCTAGAGAAAAAAGGTTTGTGTGCAAATTTACCTTTCAAAATATCTTAAAGAATCCATTAATATTCAAGTGGTTGATGCTCATTTCTTCCAAATTAAGGATCATATATATGAATTTAATTGATTAAACTTGCTTTCAGTGTCAATCATCCCACCATAAAACTAAACGCTGCATTTTCATGACCCAACCAAAATCTAAGTCAATTTCCAAAGTCAAATAGCTAAAGGTGAACAAAGAATAAGGTTGGAGTATTATCGTTTTGAAACAAAAGTACAAAATGAGTCCTCACATAACCCTAAAGGAATGTCTACCTTTATGGTGAAGTCGATAACACAAGTGTGTATGTTGTTTATCATGCAACACTTGTAAAACTCTCAAGACATTAAAAAAATTTATTGTTGCTTTATTGTTTCCCTGAAGGACTTCCTAAGTTTCATAATCATTTGTGGAAATGAATTCCCTAGAATAGCCCTCCATGGGCCCTATGAGAGGTTGTTCATTCTTCAACATTCCTTGTTTCAGCACTCTTGCAACCCTTTTCACGATGGTGAGGGAGGGGAGAGCCCATGAGGGAAGTAAACACCCTTATAAATTAGAGATTTTTGAATTCAAAACATAAATCAATATTTGAGATGAGTAATAGTTTTTCCATACCTATTGGCTAGCACAAGATGGTGATTACTCGTTTCCTCTAGCCAATGACTATTCTATCATGGAATATCTACCTAGGATCTGATGAAGTTGACACATGAGTAATCTATTAGATCTAGACTTTAACAACGCAATGTGTTAAATATATTATGCTTATAATATGTGAATATTAGTGACTTATGCTTCAAATAAGTACAAATTTGATTTGGATGATAATCTTCCCATTTCATACATGTCACACTAGAGGAACAAGTGATGTTGTATGTTTGTTGCCTCATCACTTTCCTCGCTAGTTGTAGAGTATAGGTTGCGCCCCACACAACATTTTGTATTGGTAATTTTTTATGTGGATGGATTCTCCTTTGGAATCATTAACATCTATCCTTCAAATGACATTGTTGAGCAATAAATATTTTTGAGATGGCTCACAAAATAATTACTAGATACCCATTAGCTTTTTTTGTGTAAATTATAATGTGGTTTAGTTCCCTAACAGTGGGAATCTTTATCATGCATTGGTGTATTGGTTAAAGGAAAACATGGCATTTCTCGTTAGCATGGTGGAGTCACTTAAGGATGCAGAGGACATCTTTCTCATGCATTGATGTGTTGATAAATGGGAAGCATGGTATTTTCTCATAAATAAGTGGGGTAAGACCGAAGTTTATTTTATGGACTAGTTTGATTACTCTTAGCCTTGGTTCGAATGGTATAACCTCCACGGGGGCATTAATAGAGTCTTCAATAGACTTGATAGGGCCATGATCTCAAAACATGCTTATTTTTATTTCTCCCATGATTTTGAGTAGCATGTAAGAGTTGTCTCATATATTGTATTTTCACAACACTTTCGAATACAATTTTTGCATTGTTTTTGGAACAAACTTACCAAATGAAATCGTACTTAATTTTATGTGATAATTTTTTCTCAAGCATGTTGGTATGCTTCAACTCATAGTTATGGTTTGGAAATTTTGTCCTTCATAGTAGGGATCCATGATCTCAACCTGGATCTAATGTTCTAGATCTATTTTTTAGATGTTTCCATTATAACTAATTTTGGTAATTAATGATTTTAAGACACTTCATGTTAAAAAAATATTTCAAATAAGTTATAATATGAAAATTAGCACGAATATGATTCGGACATCCTAAAAATGGTGAAGTAAATAATTTTTAGCATTTGAAATTGAGAGATTTGTCATAGATGAAAAAACCATGAATTTGCATAGGTGGTAGTTTCATAACCACCCCAGTGGGTGCATAACCACTAGTATTTTTAGATGGCAGTTTTGTACCACCCATGTGGGTGCATAACCACAAATATTTTTCATGAGGTAATTGTGCAATTGTTGCAAAAATTTGGTAACATCAAGTGCACTTATTGCGATAGTCTTTCCAACACATAAAACAAGGGAATAGGAATGGTTTTTAACATTTCCTTTCCTTTTGATGGTTCATTTGAGATTTTTGGTGGTTTCCAAGGTGAGAGGGTAGAATTAAAATTTATTTTGAATGTGAAGGACATAAAAAAATACAGTGAAAAGTCTTAAAGTTGGATTCACTTTGTGGTTTTCAAGTTTTTGTCTTTGTTCTCGTTATCTCTTTGTTCTTAGTTGTATATGGTTATATTACATGTGTTTGGAGTTCTTTGAAGTGTCTAATAAGTAAAAAGGAATCTTACATGCAATCTTTAGATAGTGTGATAGTGAAAATTCTATCCATGAAATCCATATTTGGTAATAACTTATATATTTCTTGAATTATAGAGTGGAAGGGAAGTGCAACTACCTCACCCACTATTCCTCCACTAAGTTTCTCCAAGTTAATTCTTGTGTTCTTTTTACATTTTTTTTTTTTTTCATTTTCATGCTTCATGGTATGTTTGGAAAGCTATACATTTCATTTCCACCACCTATTAATATTTTTTTTAACATTTCCAATGGTCTAGCATAGTCATTCAATCATTTGTTGAGCTAGGATTATAGGATCATTATTGGTGAAGATCAATGTGGAATATCCACTCAATTTATGGATTAGATTAGTATCATTACTAGTTTAATATCATTTTTAGTCAATTTGTATGTTTGTATCTACATTGTAGTATGTGCCCATTACTATAGCAAATAGGGCTAGTGATTAAGATATCCTAGTTCCATTTGAAGAAGACATTTCTACAAAGAAGTGGAAGAAAGATATCAAAAGTATGGCTCGTTCTAATGAAGAATATATCTCTACAACATAAGAGTGTTTTTCCAACCTTGAATAAAGAGTAGCTAGGATCTCTCTTTCTATTTTTAAGCTTGACCAATTGGAGTCCATCATGGGGATTTATATGGATAAGCTTGGTGTTTTTATGGAGACACTAAAATAAAATAAGGAGGATGCTTTTGAGAATGAAAATGTGAAAGAACATCCTCATTCCAACTAAGTTTCACTTCCATTTAAGGCCAAGGAAAGCATAGATATTTAACAATAAAATGGAGAGTTGAGTGGGGAGAGTTAGATCATTGGTTATCCCAACTAGAGGTATATTTTAGTTTGCATCAAATTAATGAGAGTCTAAAATTTTATTTTTCAAGAATAAAGTTATCCATTCATGCTTTAACTTGGTTTTAAAGTTATGCTTGTATTTTGGTTGTTAATAAGCTTCCTCTTATTACTGAGTGGGATGATTTTAATATGTTAAGGATTATTTCGAATAATTTGGACTTATAACTACTAAAATAGAGTGGAAAAAATTTTCTTCACAAATAATTTTATTATATTCCAAATAAAATGTATTGTTTCAAACAATTTGGGCATATATCACATTTTGAATGAATTGGACTATTTTGAATAAAATGGACTTATACCCACTAAAGTGGAGTGGAGAAAATTTTATCCAAAAATAATTTTTCTATATTCCAAATAAGTTGGACTATTTCAAACCATTTGGGCATAGATCATTTCGAATAAATTGGGCTATCTAAAATAATGTGGATTTATACCCACTAAAGTGGAGTGCAAAAAAATTTCTCCAAAAATAAATATTTTATATTCCAAATAAATTGGACTATTTCAAAGTATTTGGGCATAGATCATTTTTGAATAAATTAGGCTATTTTGAATAATTTAGACTTATACCCACTAAAGTTGAGTGAAGAATATTTTGTTAAAAAATAAATTTTGTATATTCCAAATAAATTGGATTGTTTCAAACCATTTAGGCATAAATCATTTCGATTAAATTGGGTTATTTTGAATAAGTTGTACATATACCCACTAAAGTGGAGTGGAGAATATTTTCTCCATAAATGTGTTTTCTATATTCTAAATAAATTGGATTATTTCAAACCATTTGGGAATAGATCATTTTGAATATATTGGACTGTTTCAAACACGTGGCACCCTTCTATTGGAAATATTTTCATTGATATCAAAGGTCTAGCATTATTGGTGATAAAGGCCCCATTGCATTTAATGTTGTTTATAATAAATATATCTTGGCTAATATGAGTTAATATTTATTTAATATTAACAAATATATTTTTGGTTGCATATGAAACAAAAGAAGGGCCCATGGAGAAGTTGAAGAGCCACAGGGTAAAGACAAAAGAAGGATGGGATGCATTTTCCCATGAAGAGTCATCTTGGGGAATACCAAGAGTCACCAAGTGAAGACAAAAGAGTAAGGGCGCAATTTCTCATGAAGGGACACTTTGAGGAATACAAAAAGTCACCAAAGATAAAGACAAAAGTGGGGAGGACATTTTTGATCATGAAGGGTCACCACATGACTTTTCAAAGGCTTGAATATGAAGGGTCATACAAGTTTGGCACCATTTTCCATGAGGATTGAAGGGTCACAAAGGGGGAAGGACAAAGGTCATTTGGAAAGCTATAAATAAAGGCTTGAGAAGCCAGTTATAATATAGAAGATAGAGGTTGATTTAATATTGTATTATCTAGCTTAGAAGAGCAATTGTGAGAGTTGAATATGATTTTTATTTATTATATCTAGCTTAGAAGAGAAAAGGTGAGAGAGAGGAAAGAGATGTTGTATTGATCTATCATTTGTTGAGATAACAACATTAAGAGATAGGTGTGTGGTATACACAAAGGGGTTGGTGCTCCTATGGGTTGGTGCTCATGAATTGTTGTTGGGTTGGTGCTCGGCAAAGGGGTTGGTGCTTCTATGGGTTGGTACTCATGAATTTTTTTTGGGTTGGTGCTCGGCAAAGGGGTTGGTGCTCCTGTGGGTTGGTGCTCACGAATTGTTGTTGGGTTGGTGCTCGGCAAAGGGGTTGGTGCTCCTGTGGGTTGGTGCTCACAAATAGTAGCTGGGTTGGTGCAAGGCAAAGGGGTATGGTGCTCCTGCAATCTTGGCTTGCAAATATTGTTTTGGTTGTTGCTCATTCATATACTTGAGATTGTTCTCCATGGTTTTTCCCACATTGGGTTTCCACATTATATCTGGTGTCTCTCTCTATCTTGTGTGGTGTTTATTGTTTGATTTTTATTGCATATCTTGAATGTTTGATTAAGTGGAATTTGGTTAAAGAAAAAAATTATAAGATATATGATATACTGATTCACCCTCCCTCTCAGTATATCCGGTGCTTAACACCTTCTGGGCCTTCAGATCAATCATTGATCCTTTGATGTATCTTCCATTACTAGGACACATGGCATAATTTGACTGACCAAATTATGAATGAAAATATAATAGTCAATTAGTTCATCTACTAAATATAATCTCAGTTGATGTTCCCCATGATTGCTTAGTCATAAATAATGTGTAAGGTTTGATGGATAACCGTTCAATTTAGGAACCAAGGAAACATAGGGACTATAACTACATTCTCATCAGGATGTTAGGGTTTATGTGAGTCTAAGGTAACTTGGCATCGACAAACAAATTTAATGAGAGAGAGACTTGAGAATTGTTTATTGTTCATTTGGAAGATCTTCATGCGCAGGTTTCAATATACTAATGGATCAACATTGGAAATTTCAAGATAAATTGATGGATTATCCACTTGAAATGGGATTAGCTTTAAAAATTTGACCTAATTCAATACATTAAAGGTATCTCCAACAATAAATCAAATTGCACTTAACAAGATCAAAGTAATTCTAAATTAGAATCGATAAATTTGAAATAAATTGAACTACTTTTGAAATAATTTATAATTGATTTTTATGGAATTTATGATAATGTTTATTACTATAATTATAGGTTATAATCAATAAATACACTTGAATGAATCATATGGTGAAGTTACATCCTTCTAAACAATGGTTCACAACTACTGGCATGGATTTTTTGCTTTCTCCCAAGAATGTGATGATAGATGTCATTTTGATTCTCTAATCCTTTTCATCTTTTTAAATTCCATTTCCAATATATCTACTTGATGTAACATAACTCATTTTCAATTTTTTTTTTGTAACATAATTTTGAGAATTACAATCAATGAACACCGTGTTGATAATTAAAAAATAGTCTCCAAAGGTCCCTTTAAAACTAACTTCATCGAATTTCTTTATGTTTATATTTAAAGACTTAGAATATATTTTCACCAAAAATAAACATGAAATTTGAACTTGTGTAATCCATGGCTTGAATGAGTAGCCTTAAATGATTATCCATTGTCATTAACCAAATGCCAACATGAGAAAAAGACTGCAGTACCATCTTCAAAATTTCTTTGGAATGATCTCGAATGTAGTATGACATATTTTTTATTTGATAATCTTTTTTTTTCCCATATCATTCATTTACATATCTTTTTTTTGTGCACAATAAATAATAAGTCATCTAACCCTAAAATCAATATTTTTTTAGAAGTCAGTTTTAGTTCCCCCTTTGAAATGTCTATAATTTGTTAAAAATTAAAGGAATCATTTATTAATAATATTATCCTATAATAAATATAAAATAGAAATTTTCTAATAAAATATTTTACATGTTACTAGATTGTTCATTGATGTGTTTTTGATTTGTATTTCATATTGTAACATATAAACATAATACATTTCATTGGATACATTTTTATTTAGATTTCCTTAAACAATTTCATTTGAGGAATCAAACTATTATGAAGGTTTGATCATGGGAAGCTATATGATATTGGCCTTTAATAATTTCTCCAAGACTAAAGTGTATGAATCTCCAAGTAGAGTAAATTTCTTCTGGGTGTTATGGTTTGGGTTTTTGGTGTTTTTATTAGAGGAATTGGAAGGAGTTAGATTGGTTAAAAATGGGTGGAGGGGTGTTCTTAAGGACAACCCCATTCATGGTTCCTTTATTTTTTAATTTAGTGTTGGTTTGGTTTTTGGGTTTAGAGGAGGAAGCCTCATTTGATTTGAAGGTGGAATTATTGTTTCTCAATTTCATCTTCCCCTCATTAATGGATCTATTTTATAGCTTTCATGCAATGGTAAAAGCCTCGTCAAAGGTCCTAAATCTTTGAACCTGTAAGGTAGATGAGATATTTTTGTTGTAGGCCCAGGCAAAGAGTTTAATTAGCTCAAGTTGGGGTAAAGAGAAGGAGAGTTGGTTTATCAGACTTCTCTAATGGGCTACGAAGTTAGCAATGGATTCATCATCAAATTATTGAATGAATTAGAGGTCAATGATGGAGAATTTCTTATAGATATTTATGAAAAAGTGGTATAAGAATATCTGAGTTATTTGGGTAAATGAAAAGAGGGAGTGATTTGTAATAGAACTATACTAATCTAGTTCCAAACATGATAGATACATAGGGATGGTACAGATATAGAGAGCATCATCATAAACAATCATATAGAATGAATGCCTAAATGTTCTTAGGTGTTGTTGAGGGTCCTCCTTACTTTGAAACTTTGAAAACTTCAGGAGTTCCCATTGAAGAGGATATGGTCGAATGGGGATGGATGGGTGAATCGGTTCATTATAGATTTGGTCATATGATAAAATATTATGAGCTCTAGAAATGGATGGCTCCAAAGTAATCATTTTTTCCTTTAACATTTTTACAAGGTCAACTTGTGGTTGTACACCCCCATAGTTGTAAGGTAGATTGTGTTGGGTTTGTGTAGGTGCAACATATGGGTAACTTGTGGGAGGGTTGAGAAGCTACCACATATTGGTACGTGGAAATGGGTGTTTGAGATGATGCCATATATGAATACGTGGAGATAGGTGGTCGGGTGGGAGGTATAACTATATGCCCTTGTAGGTTAGGGATGTAACTCAGGTTTGGTGCAATGGGAACATGTTAAGATTAATGTAGGTTGGGTAAGAGGTATGGTTGGGTTAGCAGATAGAGTGTAGGTGGTAACTTTGGTGTTGATGGGTGAAAGGTTAGAAAGTATGGGAACCACCAAGCTCTAAAATTGAGTAGAGGTAGGTAGGTTGGAAATGGTAAGAATGGTGGTGGCACTAATAGAGGGTACTCCTATGGTAAGGGAAGTAATGGTGCACAAAGGTTGGGTTTCTCCTATACTATGAGGGTTATTAGTTAGGTAAGAAGGTGATTGGGTATCACTTGGTTGCATGGGTTGGTTTTGGATGGTGGTATCAGTAGGGTTATTAGTAGAGAATGATGCATGGGTGACTAAAGGTTGGGAAAAGATGGTGGCTACAAAAGTGTCACCCATAAGGTGGGATGGCATGCTATAGGTCTGATCAATAGGCAAAATGAAATTAGGGGTATGGTGGGATATGGTGTTAAGGTAATGATGGAGGGATATGGGATTGTTATCCAAAAAGGTGGTGAAATCTACATCACCTTGAGAAATTGTCTGAGTGATGGTAGGACTCTTAGAAGGATGAGAACTCTCTAAATCTGAGATGTGCTCCATGGATGAGGGAGACGAAGAAGATGGGTGATTAGGATGTGGGTCCTAGTTTACTTGGTTTCTTAGTTTTTGCCCAGTTATAACCATGCAGATGAGGAAAGGAGGAAGATACAAACAATCTCACAACTCAAACAAAGAGAAGACAATAAAAAGTCAAGGAAAAGAAACACACACTAAAGCACTTTAATCCTATGATTTATTTTAGTATCTCTTGTGGCTTATGTCTTAAGCTTTAATAATTATGTGACTGAAATTAGCTTGTAGATCGAGTACTAGAAAAGAAGTCTATGGTTGATTTCAGGTTGTGTTTAGGCTCTCAAAGGGATCTATATTATAAATTAGTATGTGGCTTGATATTGGGGAATATCCCCTCACTTCACACACCATAACGATAAGGGTGTCAGGTGATTATCTAAGATATACCAATTATCAAAGATTATACTCAAATAGAGAGCTGAGTTGGTTCTCCCCTTGGTGATGAAATCCAAGTAGGATGGATGGGAAAGGTGACCGCTAAGTAATGAAATCCCAATCAGGTCTTATGTTAATTTTTTATTCTTGATTAAGTGTGAGTGGTTTGGTCTTGTTTGTGTGAGAAGAGTGAAGATATGATTGATTCACTTGATTAATTAATATATGTGAGCTAAAATAAGCAATAAAATAATGGATGCAATCAATTTTAAGCCCAAAATGAAATTTTGATTTTGTTGTTTGAGTAGAAGGATAAGAAGAAGCACCTATATGCAACTGTGAACCCAAGAAGAAATTAAAGGGTCCCATCAGACATGCCATAATGTTTTAGATAAATTTTGCTTATGTTCTTTAAAATAAGGAGAAAGAAAAATCAAGAAGGGTGTGGTTAGTAGACCTGATATGTTGTGCACATGTTATTCTAGATAATTGTAGATACTCCTCTTTGGCCTGGGAAGAGTGACCTGTAAATAAAAAATCACTAAATAAATGGTCGATTAGTTAGATAGTAAGGTGGATTACCTAGAAATCTAGATCCAAGAAGCACGAGCTTCTTTGGAGGCTGTCAATCCATGCTTTTAAATAATCAAGTTCAAAAATCAAAAGGTATAAATTACTTGCATAAACAATAGAAGTTATTGAAATGTAATACAACAAGATAGATTTGAATAATTATATAAATAAATAGATTGATAATAATCCTAAATAGATTAGGTATAGTTTAAAAAATAAGGTAGGGTTAAATGATTAGGTAGAGGATCTAAAATTGGGATTTGGTTAAGGTCTGGCAAGTGAAAATAACTTGTTTATTTGTTTGATAGTGACTGTCAGTGATTGGGTGTGACCATCGACTATTGGGGTGATCATTTGTGGTTAGGATAGACCATCGATAGTCAAGGTGAACATCAATGGTTACTGTGGGTTTTCATCTAGTTAAGAAAAATTGATTGCCAAGGGTACAGAATGAGATTTTTTAAGGTGGGTTCAAGTTGGGTTAGTTGTGAAATAGAAAGAAAGTAACTAACTATTGAAAATAGATACTTAACTTTCCTAGTTGCTAATCTGAAGAATGGTTGAGGCATCTATTGGTGAATCTTGGAGCAATTCTAAGAAAGTAACGATACTTGGTTGTTGGTTGATAGACAATAGCACTTCAAATCGCTATCACACTTGTTATTTTGCTAGTTCACTAGAAGAATACCTACAAAAATAAGTTATAATTCAAGAGGCTCTTGATTGTTAAAATCCATTTTCACCTCCTACTCCCCTCTTCTTATAGGAAAATGGGAGAGGTGGAAGTGAAAGGTTCAAGAAGATTTTAACTTGTCTAAATTTAGTTTCAATGTGCATTGATTTATGAGTGGATCAGGCAAGCTAATTATTAAAAATCAAGGTGGAGTTGAAGTTGGATTTAGGTGTTCAATTGGTTGGAACATGATCATCAATGGTGAGGCCTAAACATCGATGGTTAGTATGACCATTGGTGGTTGACGATCAAAGGTCAAGTTTGGTAAAATGTTTAGTTAGTTAGTTAGCTAGTAAGATAACCTAACTTAGGTGTGGGGTCAAAGGGTTGTGGGATGGTCCCTAAGGGGTCCCAAGGTGGTATTTGGGTGTTTCAACATTTAGAACTATTGTGTGTGGTTTTCTAGTGTCTACACTAGGTTATACTAGGATTGTACTAATCACAGAATCAGAATCATCAACATGGACATGGAATGGGGTCATCTAGTTGATAAATTACAAGATAAGCATGCTATCCAATCTAAGATTTAGGGTCTCAAAGGCATCCTCTTGCACTTTACCCTAGTATAACAGGCCATCCTTGTGCAAGAGTTCTTCTAGTAGTGTCTCAATCTTTGTATAGCTCCTTATACATTTTCTATAATATCCCTAATGGCTAAGAAAGGCATGAACATATTTTTGTGTGTAAGGAGTATAAAACTAAATGATGATCAAGATCTTCATTGGATCAATGAGAAAACCATCCTTATATATGATATACCTGAGTAGGGTTCCAAACCATGTTGTGAAGATGCACTTTTTTGGTTCAATTATATCTGAAACTACCTGCACCTCTCAAACATTAGGTGTAGGTTATCACAATGGTCGTTGACAAGGCCATACATTATTCAGTCATCTACGTAAACCTATAGGAACCTATGGATGAAGTCTTTGAATGTGGTGATCACCACTCTAGAAAACATGGTTTGTGCATTCTTGAGTCCAAAGGGCATCACATTATAAGCAAAATAGCCCCATTCAATTACAAAGGTTGTTTTGGACTTGTCTTCCTCCTCAATCTGGACTTGGTGGTACCTAGAGAACCCATCAATGAAGGTATAGATCTCATAACCTATGACACCTTCTAGGACTTCATTGATGAATGGAGTCAGGAAAGGGTCATTGACACATGTGGAATTTAGCACTCTATAATCAACACAAATGTGAATTCACCCATCCTTCTTGATGCTTATCATAATTGATCTCACCCACTCAGACTCCTGCATAGGGTAAATGACCCATATATCTAGCATTGCATCAATTTTTAATTTAAATTTGGTGTAAAAGTTGGGATTCATTTTGTAGGGGTGCTTTTTGATCAGTCTTGCACTGTCGATTAGCTTTATGCTCATCTTCCCAAGGGATGGGTGGCTACCCTTCATATCTTGATACATCCTGGGGAACAAGAATTATAATTCCTTTAGGAGGTCTATGATGCATGCTAGTTCTTTATCAAACCAATAGGTATCCAAAGTATCCATATTTGTTCTCCTTCTTCACTGATGTCCACTTTGATGGTCTTAAGTGTTTTGTGGTATGGTTCATTCTTCTCCTGGTGTGAGTCCTCAACTTGTCAAGCTCCCTCAATTGTCTCTATGTGAAGATAGGTAGGGTCTTATTCACTAGAAATGCCATTATCTACTTGGTGCATAAGCTTTCTTTTGTTAGTCAATGTTGTCTAGAATTACTCCTTCTAGGTTTCATCATCTTCTTTGCTTGAGTCATTATTGAGCATCTATTACTCAAATAAATTTGGGATCTCTAATCCCTTTTTATTAAACATTTATCTCATGCACTCTTCTAAGATGGAGGTGTCCTCGAACACTACCCTCTAAATTTCTTGTAGTGACTCGACCAATTCCAAGTTCCATGAGGAAAAGTAGAAGGTGTGCACAAACTTCTCCTTAAGGGCATCCTAATTGGTTATCTCTCATTGTGTCTCATTGACCACATACTATGATCATGCCCATTTATTAGGAATCTTATAAAAGGCATGCACCAATAATTTATTTGGGTCAGTCACAATGTAGTTAATCCATCTCTCTTCACATAGGCACACATGCACGATAGGATCAGAGTCACTAGAGTACACCGATATATCCAAGTCTTCATTACTCCTCCCAAATCTAGTGTAGATGGATACTTTTACCTCTAGCCAGGTTGGTAAGCTAGACTTCCACACTAATCACCAATGCACGGTTATTCTTCTCAAAGTATACACTAGTGTGCCCATTCTATCTATTTCTTTGGGATGCATGATTCAATATCGTAGACATATTTTTCCACTAGGTTTCTCCCTTAAAATTTTGGGATCAATTCAATCTTTCCTTTGCTTAGGTAGATTACCTTCTTTCCTTTTTCTCCATGGCACGGGACCCGTCATTTTGGATTGTGATCAATATAGATCTAGCTAGTCTTCATGGGCATCAGCACCTTTACACATACCAAGTGGAATCTAAAACTAGTGGTTGCTTAATCTTTTCCAACCCATCAGTCACAAGTGACATCGGTGTTGTTTGAGCTTGATTTCCCATCCTTCCAAAAGAGCACTTCTTGATCAGAAGGTTTGAGATTCTTAGCACCTTGTACCATGATGTTATATATATGGTTGGTCTCATCCTCTATATCAATGCTCTCTACATAAGGGGTCCTTGATCTATTTAAAGGGGAATTACTACCCTTTTCTTACAATTTTATAAGGTCATATATCACCTCTTGAATTGCATGTTACCATTATTTACATATCATCATTGCCTTCTTAGAAGCATTAGATAGTTATCATGTTCAACCAACTTGATTACCTTGAAGTCAACATGGAATTTGGCACCCATAATATTGATAATGGTACACTTCAAATTCTAGTCGACTGTGCTTGAGTCTTGTTAGCCATGAGGAGTACATGGGGAGGACTCAAGGCTAGCCTTCTCATTTTTTCCAATGTGTTCTTGGTAAGGATATTGACCTCCGTTCTTATGTCAATAAGGACCTTATAGACAAACCATCCATCAATGGTAGAATTCACTAGGAGTTCTTGGTCATACTCCATATTATATGTATGTCTAACCTCTCACACCCTTTCCATGTGTGACATGGTAACTTCAACTAATTGTTGTCATGCATGTTCTAGAAGTAAGTTATTTAATAGGGGTAGCATCCCTTCTATTTATAAGAGGTGTATGATCTTTATCAGCTCTTGCACTTTAACCTCCTAGTTATCCTAATTATTATGAGAGATAACAACTTGTGCCTCTAAGTCTCATGGCAATTGGAGTTCTCTTTGCATGTTTTAGATCACACTCATGGCCTATTGTATTATGTCCTTTTAGTGCATAGGGTCTAGATAAGGCATGGCTTTAGGTTCAAGCTATGTAATATACTTAGTATGGCTCGACATCCCATATTCCAAGCACAACTCTAGTATTGGTGCAATTGGTAGTTGAGTGGTGAGTCCATTCTAATTCATTCCCTACACTTTGATTGACTTCGTGCATGTTGGTTGTGCTTTTGGATCTCATTTCACTTCTTTAGACTTGTGTCTGATCATCCTTGCACTCCTATTAGCATCGAGCCTACCTTGGGTTAGTTTTTTATATAATTTGGGGCATTCTTCGACTGGGTGTGGCCCTCGATAATACCCACACATTGGATTTATTGGGCATTCATGTTGATAGTGCTTAGTTGACACGTACTTGTAACATGATTATGGTGGGAATCTTCTTCCATCACATCCTTCACCTCACCCTTTGTTACCTCTTTGGTTCTCATATCTATCATTTTATTGGCCATTAACCTTATTTCCTTGCATTGGATACCCTTTGACTATTGTAGTTACCTATTGTGCACCTCTATCCATGTTTTGACACATCTCATTAATTACTTGACAGTCAATTATGGTGTGAGTGTAAGCATCTCACAACATTTAATCGAGGGTTGTGCTGAATCACAACATTTAATAGAGGTTTTGTTGGCCTAACCAGTGCATTTCAATAAAGGGTAGTTGTGAACATCATGTTCCTTGTGAAAAAATTCATAGCTAAGGAGAAGTGTGTACATATTCCTTTGAGGGAAATTGTTTCTATTATGGACCTTCGTCTTGTAATCTATGTACCACAACCTACTTGAAGCATCTTACAATGAACTAGCAATTAGATTTTATAGTTGGGAGGTCATAGATGCAATATGCACCTCCATGAATGAGATAATTCATGTATTGGTGTTTCCCACCACCTTGACTCTAAGCACATCTTAAAGCACTTAATGAGGGTCTGTGAATGTTTTCATCGATAATGCCCTTCTGAAATGTACTAGAAATCCTCCAATGAACCATTGTGTATTTTGGGAGGGGTGAATATCATAAGGGATCTTAGAAAAGAGAATCTTGAATCTAGAATTATACAAGTGCATACTCTCTAATAATCCTTGGTTAATCTCCTTGAGTATGACCATGTTCTACTACTCAAACTCAAGTATATTGAATTCCTTCAAGAAAGATCCTTTCAAGGTGTCATAATCAACCATAGCCTGGTTAGGATCAAACTTGCTATTATCCATTTTTGGCCTACATATAGATCTTTCAAGGACTAAGTAATCTTCTTGTTGACGTGACGGATTGCACCCTTGATAGGAGGCTGAGCTCCTACTTCCACGTGTAACAATGGAAACTCCCCTCTTGCCTGTGGGCCTAGCAAAACTGATGGGAGAGTCTCTAAATAAGGGCTAGCTCCCTTTGATGTATCTTTTAGGTCCTAAATTTCCTACTGCTAACAAATAAATGAAAAAAGGGGGGGTTGAAAAGGGAGAAGGATACTAAAAATAGAACCTAAACCTAAACTAAAAGGTGATACACCAAAAAAAGTTGATCTACTTAGCTCAAACATACACTTTTCACCAAGAAGAAGCTAGCATACACTTCATTTGATATGGAAAACTCTTTTGTATCTGTGAGTCAGGGGTCTATGGAGATATAGGGAGGAAGAACTACCAGAGGTGTTCTAAGACACTCTATGGCAGCTTATTCACATGCGCCTATATTCCTACTAGAGACACTTCTGGCAGACCTGCAAAAGAAGTAACTTTACAATGCACTAGACATGTTGGAATCATTCTGTGAAAGCATAAATAAAAATGACTTAACACAGAACAAAGGCATAGACACATACAAAAGTGCAAGCTCAAATAGAGGTAAAAAATCCTAAATCTTGATTCGAGGTAAAATCTGGCAGAGTTCTGCCTTACAAGCCCAGAGGTTTTTTGGGCAGAGCTTTGCCTTACGGGCTAAGAGATGGCTTTCTCAAATGAGAAGTTACAATACATATATAAAAGAGGAAGAAACTTTGGCCACTTTTTGGAAAAGACTTTGGCACCCTTTTTTACAAGTGGCCCATGTGCATTTGAGAGCATCGAGAAGAGGAAGTCGTTGTTGTTGATATCATCCTTCTAGAAGAGGCCTACTAGAACCATGTTGTGTAATCACCGGTCTTGATTTTAGCATTCAAACATTAATGTGAAATCATGGGCCGTGCCTCTTTTTTTGCAAATAAGACTGCTCCTTTCAAATATTCACGTAGTTTGTCTACTTATAAATGCAAAGTGGAGAAAATAGGGTGCACCATTCACTATTCCACCTCTTGATGACCACCTGGTAGGCACTATTCCTACTACAAGAGTAAATCCTTGAGTCAACACCTCCCTTTGCCACTTGGACTATTTTGTCCATTTATGCACTTTGTCTCTTCCTGGTTTTGTCTTCTCTATCTCCTTTGGCCCTCGAGGGCTATCTTCTTGGTGGGTTTTTGAGTTCACTCGTGGCCTATCCTTAAGCTTTTTTCAAAATAAATGGCTATTTCTCCACCTTAAATTTGATGTCTGTACCCCTGTCACTGGGTGTTTGAACCTCCAATGGCTAGTTCATCGTGCTCGAATTTGACGTCTTCAAGCCCATCACCCCTTGGAATTTCTTTAGCCTTTTCCTTTCCTTCAACCTTTTTTTTTACTCTGGTTGGGTCCTCATTGTTTTGGTGGCCAAATTTCTTTAGACTTTTGTCTGAAGGAAATCCTTCGGACAAAAAGTCTGAAGGATATATTTCCTTGTGTTTTACCTTCGTTCGGGCTTTTTCCTAGCTATTTTTCTCATGGACAAAATGTCTGCAAGAATTATCTTGATCATTTCCTTTGACCTTTAAAATTTCTTCAAGTTTTTCTCCTATGGCTTTTCCTAAATTTCTTCAAACTTTTTGTCTGAAGGAATTCCTTCGGACAAAAATCCGAAAGAAATCATTTCTTGCTTTTGCCTTGGTCTTTTCATTTCTACAGGATTTTCTTCCAAAGGATTTCTTCAAACAAAATGTTTGAAGGAATTCCTTTGAACATTTTATCTGAATAAATTCTCTTCTTTTGCCTTGTAAAAATTTTTGAAGAAAACTTAACTTTTCGACTTTCTCCTTGATCCCTTTGTAAGTGTTCCTTACCCTCCGCAAGGGCACTTGGATGGTTCATTTTGCACTCAACTACCCTCCACAAGGGTAATGGTCCTTTGGGAGACTTTCTTGAACCTTTTAATTGAACCAAATGTTGAACAAACTCATTGAACTGAAACATTAAACTAAGATGTTGAACTGACTGAGTGAACCAAGACATTGAACTGACTGCTTGAACCAAACCAATTGAACCAAGCTGACTAGACTAAAAATGGTTCAAATTTCAAGTTCAAAGTTCTTAGAAAGCTCATGTCATTGAACCCCGATGTTGAACCACTTTTCCAACCTTAAGGAAAGGTGTCTTGAATCATTTTTTGCTCTCTTTCCTTGTGAATTTCCTTGAACAAGAGTATGAAAAAGCTTTGTAAAAGCCCTTGCATTCTTTGAACTGGTTCATCTTCTCCTAAAAGACTTGTGAAACCCAAATTCAACTGGCTCAAAATAGCAAGGGAAGAAGGGGACCGATTTTGGCCTGTTGGACCAAAAATGGTCAATAAATTGGTGACTCATAGGGGAAGCATGCTTGCTATGCTTAGAAACTAGTTGCCTTAAAGTCCATTGGACACAGAGTCAAAACACAACTTGAAAAAAGTTAGCAATAGCCTCGATAGATCCAAGAATCAATCATGAAACTTTTACCCCACACACAAAGGAAAACACACACAAGGCTAAAAACACTACTTGTGTAAACAGCACTTAGGGAAAATAAGAAAGAAAATTGAAATAAAACTACTATGTACAACTAACTAGGTATATTTGCCTCCCTCTTGGATCAAAGGGAAAATTTCTTAAGTCCCCTTCTTGGCAAGAGAACTTATGATGCCAGACAAGTGACTGAATGGAATGGAGACTAAGTGACCTGCTCCTCTTGCCTGCCACCTTGATTGGCTTGCATCTAAGTGGATCAGAGTCAAACATGCTTCCAACATATATGTACTCTTCTTGTTCTTAGAAGCTTGTCAAATGTTGGTCCTTCATGCTGGTGCATTTCATCAAGAAATTGATGGCTGCTAGCTCATCACCATAAGCCCTTTAATATGCACATTGTAGTGCATCATGGTTTGACCCATTCCCTTCTGCTTCATTGAAGACCCTATCAAATTCATCCTCTACTCCTTCATGGATTTCTTGAAGAAGGGTGACTGTTGTGATGTCTGAAATGGAATCACAAACTAATTGCTCATCTCATAGAACATCACCCTTTTGTTTAAAGTTCTCTTCTTCAAAGCTTGCCTCAAGATGGACCAGCCTCTCCTTTTCTTGCTCAAGGATCAGAGTCTTTAGTTGTTCAAAGACATCCATCTGATCCTCCTCCAACTCAGGCTCCATGGCATGGTCATCCTTCTCATCAAAGCAACAAGGAAGTTCATCAAACAATGGAGGAGAGACCTCACCATGCTTACGTTCCTCCTCATATTATTGAAACATCCGCATGTATGCATGACCTACATCTTCTCCATTATTGATGATGTCTTCAAAAGGAGCCTCCATGATGATTTCATCTTCATTGTCACTCATGGTAACCTCTTGGGAAGCTACAGATTGGATCTTCTCTTCCTCACTCACCTCCTGCAAAATAAGTTCCTCCTTGAGAAGGGATGAAGTTGAAGGTTGAAGATTAAAACCATGTGGAAGAGGAGGCAGTCCTTGAGCCAAAATCGAATGATTCTCCTCTTTCCATTTGGCCAACACTTCATCTATATCAGGTGTGGCCTGATAGCTCTCTTGGAAGTGTGCAGATGGGTGTATTCAGACATGGAAACTGCTACATCCATCACACATTGGCTGAGGAATCTCGCTCTGGACTCTAAATCTATAATTCTCCTAGCTAGATCTTCTTGAAAGAGCCTTTCTTGGAGGTCACAAGCATCATCATGATGAGTAGGAGCAGGTTTATCTTCTTCAAAGTTTTGAGCAAGACCTTTCCCTTCTCCTTCCTGCCCATGATTCTACTATTTGCTTCCAACTCAGGATCTTGCCATCATGGTGAGAGACCTAAGGAAGTTGAGGAAGACTAGGAAGGGTCTGTTCATGCACAGGAAGAGCTACTTCAATTGAAATCATATTTTGGCATGTATAATCCCATTGCTCAGAACCATGGACCTTGTTTTCTTTCATATAGTTTTGATCAAGCTCAGATTGTTTATGGAATCACCTCAAATAGCTCTCCTAGTTACCCTTCAACAATGAGGGAAGTTATGCTAGAGTTTGAGGTGATTCCATAACAACCTGAGCTCCACCAAAGTTATACAAAAAATGTGATTTCTTGATGGCACTAGAGCTGCTTAACCAGTTGATTCAACTCAGAGTTGCCATTGGTGTTGATAAAAAATTCTCCAAAGGCTGGTTGGTTGAAGAACACACCAAAAATTCTTCAACTCTTTAGAAAAAACTTGTCCCACAATCACCTAATTAAAGGTCAGGTGTTGTATTAGTGGTTCTTTCTGCTATAATAAGACCAGCACCAATCCTAGAACTTTACTAAGTGTAAAAACTTGGTCCCATCAGGTGTGCCAAAAAACTATTGACACGGCAGATTGCACCCTTGATAGGTGGCTGAGCTCCTGACTTCTACGTGCAACAATGTAAACTCCCCTCTTACATGTGGGTTTGGAAAAACTGGGGGGAGAGTCTCTAGATAAGGGCTAGCTCCCTTTGATGTATCTTTTAGGTCTTGGATTTCCTCTTGCTAATAAATAAATGAAAAAAGGCGGGGTTGAAAAGGGATAAGGATGATGAAAACAAAACCTAAACCTAAACTAAAAGGTGATACACCAAAAAAGTTGATCTACTTAGCTCAAACATACGTTTTTCACTAAGAAGAAGCTAGCACACACTTCATTTGATATGGGAAATTCTTTTGTATCAGTGAGTTAGGGGTCTATGGAGATACAAGGAGGAAAAACTACCAGAGGTGTTCTAAGACATTCTATGGTAGCCTATTCACATGCACCTATATTCTTGTTAGAGACACTTCTGGCAAACCTGTAGAATAAGAAACTTCACAATGCACTAGACATGTTGGAATCATTCTATGAAAGCATAAAGAAAAATGACTTAATACAGAATAAAGTCATAGACACATATGAAAGTGAAAGCTCAAATAGAGGTAAAAAATCCTAAGTCTTAATTCAAGGTAAAATCTGGCAGAGTTCTATCTTACAAGCCCAGAGGTTTTTTGGGTAGAGCTTTGCCTTACGGGCTAAGAGATAGCTTTCTCAAATGAGAAGTTACAATATATATAGAGAAGAGGAAGAGACTTTGGCCACTTTCTAGAAAAGACTTTGGCACCCTTTTTTACAAGTGGCCCATGTTCATTTGAGAGTATCGAGAAGAGGAAGTCGTTGTTGCTGATATCATCCTTCTAGAAGAGGCCTGCTAGAACCATGTTGTGTAATCACTGGTCTTGATTTTGGCATTCAAACATTAATGTGAAAGCACAGGCCATGCCTCTTTTTTTATAAACAAGACTACTCCTTTCAGATATTCATGTGATTTGTCTGCTTATAAATGTAAAGTGGAGAAAACAAGGTGCGTCATTCACTGTTCGCACCTCTTGATGACCACTTGGCAGGCACTATTCCTACTACAGGAGTAAATCCTTGAGTTGACACCTTCCTTTGCCACTTGGACTATTTTGTCCATTTTTGCACTTTGTCTCTTCCTAGTTTTGTCTTCTCTATCTCCTTCGGCCCTCAGGGGCTATCTTCTTGGTGGGTCACTGAATTCACTCGCGGCTTGTCCTTAATATTTTTTCAAAATCAATGGTAATTTCACCACCTTAAATTTGATGCCTATGCACCCATCACTAGGCATTTGAACCTCCAACGGCTAGTTCACCATACTTGATTTTGACGTCTTCAGGCCCATCACCCCTTGGAATTTCTTCAGTCTTTTCCTTTCCTTTGGCCTTTTTTTTCCTCTAGTCAGGTCCTCATTATTTTGGTGTCTGAATTTCTTTTGACTTTTGTTTGAAGGATATCTTTCCTTGTTTTTTGCCTTCGTTCGAGCTATTTTTCCCATAGATAAAATGTCTGCAAGAATTATCTTGATCATTTCCTTTGACCTTCATAATTTCTTTGGGTTTTTCTCTCGCGTCTATTCCAGAATTTCTTTAGACTTTTTGTCTGAAGGAATTCCTTCAGATAAAAGTTTGAAAAAAATCATTTCTTGCTTTTGCCTTGGTCTTTTCATTTCTGTGGGATTCTCTTTCAAAGGATTTCTTGGGACAAAATGTCTGAAGGAATTCCTTCAGACATTTTGTCTGAATAAATTCTTGTCCTTTGCCTTGAAAAAATTTCTAAAGAAAACTTAACTTTTTAGCTTTCTCCTTGATCCCTTTACAAGTGCTCTCTGCCCTCCGCAAGGGCACTTGTGGTTCATTTTGTGCTCGACTGCCCTCTGTAAGGGCACTGGTCCTATGGGAGACTTTCTTAAACCTTCTGATTGAACCAACTCATTGAATTGAGATATTGAACTAAAATGTTGAACCAATCTGTTGAACTGACTGAGTGAACCAAGACATTGAACCGACTGCTTGAACCAAACCAATTGAACCAGGTCGACTGAACCAAAAATGGTTCAAAGTTCAAGTTCAAAGTTCTTGGAAAGCTCATGTCATTGAACCACTTTTCCAACCTTAAGGAAAGGTGTCTTGAATCATTTTTTGCTCTCTTTCCTTGTGAATTTCCTCAAACAAGAGTCCGAAGAAGCTTTGTAAAATCCCTTGCATTCTTTGAACTCATTCATCTTCTCCTGAAAGACTTGTGCAACCCAAATTTAACTGGCTCAGAATAGCAAGGGAAGAAGGGGACCAATTTTGGCCTGTTGGACTAAAAATGGTCAACACTTCCTAATTGAGATAAGGATATAATGATAAATGGAAGATCTAGATAAATTTGCATAGGTGATCTTGTAGTTCATGTCATGGACAAGTTTGCTTATGCTTCAGAAGTTCATTTGAGCTTCCAAAGATCAAGAAAAATCTCAAAATAATAATTCTAGGAGCCATACCATCATCAATATGTCACTCAAAAATAGACTAGTCAGCTTATTTGCACATTTGATAAGTATGCTCAAAAAACCTCACAAGCCCTCAGGTCACATCAACATGTTTCTCTTAGTACCTAGATCATCTCGTGCATGTTTCATGCCTCCATGAGTTTTTCACTTTAAGATCTAATCCTTCAAATTTGATCCAACAATTGAACACATTCATGTGATAGTCAACTTTAAACTCAAGCAAAAATTTAGTTGTGCTTAAAATTGATAGTTTGTGGGACATCAAATATGTTCATGTGAACATCAAATTATAGTCGCATGAACGTCAATTTTAATCAAGGAAATTAATAATTTGGGTTCAAAAGGTCCTTAAAATATTTGAAGTTGGTTAAGATCTAATGGTCCATAGGATCCCTCATACTCATACATAATATATATTGATCTGTACTGAGTCAACTAATTCAAAAGGTCCCTAGGTTAAAGACTTTAAATATCTACAAGTTGGACATAATCCAATGGTGAAAAATAATCAAGCCAAGATCCAATGGAGTGAAATAATTGACAAAAGGATGGGTCCAAGCTAAATTAAGGGCTCGTGCTCAATCGTACCAATGAGCTAATGGAGCACAAGAATTGATAGGAAAGTGGGACCAGGGAAATCTATGGTGCACATGAACTCATACATCTTGATCAGACAACATGCATGAGTCAAATAGGTCAATGAATACAAAGATAAAATGAGTCAAGGACAAGTGGCACAAGCACATTCAGTGGGTAAATAATCAATGGCTCATGGGAATATATGCACATCAATATCGATGGAGTGAAACAAGTCAAAAAGGGTCAAAGGATTTTCATGATGAATATAAAGAGGACAAGTGTCCAAAGTCAGTGGGTCCTAGCAAAAGATCAAAGATTCATGTGCATTTGTACATCTAGATTTAATAGTGTGAGTGGAGTCAATAAGTCAAAAGGATATGTGGAACCAATAAGAATAAGGATAATTGGGCCCAATGTAAACATTCAGAGTTGGTAATTAATAGCCAATAAGTGAAAGTGATCTCAAGACATTTTTTGTCAAAAGTCAAAGAAGTTTAAATAGACTTAGGCAAAGCAAATATCAAAGAGCCAAACTCAAATTTAAACCAAAGTTAAACCAGGGACACAATTCAGAGATCAAGCATTTCTATTAATGCTCCATATAATAGATCTTTTTGGGTTTAATACAGAATTCAAGGATACACTAATTATTATGAAGTAAATTAGATAGTTTTCCAACTTTCATAGATATTACGATTATGTGAAAACCAATGGTCTAAGATTAATTTTCACCTATAGTAGACCTATCTCTCACCTATCATCATTGATCATTTTTGATAATGCAAGTATAATTGGCCACCTAATACAGATGTGGCACTTTTTAGCCAGTTCCAAGACATGATCCTCATCAACAGATTAAGTGGAAGTAGCATGGAGTCCTGAGATAATGACTTGGTGGCCAAATGAGGATCAATGAAGAATTAAATTCTTTTGCAAGGCCTTTGAAATTGTGCCTTATTGATAAGATCTTGACTCAGCCACATCCTCAAATTGGTGCTAATCCATCATAAGTGGTTGGTATTTTTCCAACTCATAGTTCTCTCTCTCTCCTTTTTCTATAAATGTGGGCTTCTAAGCCTTAAAATTGATCATCTATCTCTCTTTTTGGTATGACTAGACTCTACCAAAATTTGTACTGTAACACCTTTTGATGCAATAAATATTGAATTATATCATTTTCTAAGCTAGATTGAAGTGTGTTCTATGGATTCATGCACTATTTTTAAGTGAATACATGTTCCTTGCTTATGTATGAGTTTTCCTCACCTTCAAGAAGGGCTTAATAGTCTCATAGGTCATTATAAGTGCAATCTACAATTTAATGTCTAGTTTGAAAGTGGATATTTGACCTCTATTACTAATATGGTAACTGATTAATGCCTTGTTCTAAAATTATTATATGATATTGGTGTTCTTTGGTCTAAAAAGTGTCTAATAGTGTATTTTGTGTGAGTTAGAGTGAAAAAAATTCATTGGTGCATCACTGCTTTTTACATGTTTTTATAAGTTTTGTCAATTCTCTCTCCCTTTACCAAGCAAGTGCTAGTTTAGGTTTAGTTGATATATCCATAAGAAAGCTGACCTTATCCAGAGGTATGATCTACTTTTAGGATACCCATAACCTAGGATTAGTCCCATGTTAGTGTAGATTTAAGTAGAGGACCTAAACAATTCCCTTGCTCAGCTTAGGGACAATCTAGAACCCCAACAATTATCGCACGCCCGATGGGACCCTGAGTTTCTTTGGTATATTTTAAGTTTGAATATTGAGAATAAAGATTCATAGTTTTAAGAGAGGTCTACCATCATCAAAAGTTGAAGATCCTTTAGGTTGCATAGCTCATAGCATCTTTTAGACAATACTTTCATGCCAAAGGTTACAACAAGAGCATCAAATAAAAGTACTTTTGAACATATTAAATTGCCTCCCAATTCTTATAAAAGATCAAGATTTAATATCACAAGGCCTTATCCTTCAAAGCAGTATTTATTTTCTATTCAGTCTATTATTTTAGTCTAATCTATTGTCCCCATAAGCCAAATCCCTTTTACCCAAATGGTTATCAAGAATCAAGTGTTTGTCCCATTTAATAGGATTAGTCACCTGAATTTAGCCTAGTATGATGACATTATTATGTCTTCTCTAAAAGGTATCCCTTTCTTCTTTGGAGAATGGGATAAAACTACTGATATTGAGCATATCCAAGATATTGCCAATCTATGTTTTGTTCATAATGTTACTCAAGATAATGTGGCTATCACATTACTTATTGCCTCTCTTAAGGGAAAAGCATTGCAATGGTATAAGAATCTTCTTTTGACCTCCATTTTTACTTGGGATGACTTATGTGCATCTTTAGTTAAGTAATTTGAATAAAAGTATGATCATCTATCTTTGGTTGAAAAATTGACTACCATAAAAAGGTACCCCCATGAATTCACATCGTACTTTAACCTCAAATTCCAAAAGACATGGATTAGGATCCCTACATTGGTTAGACCATCCCTAAAGTATGTATTTTTGTACTTCCTTAAGGCCCTTAATTCTGATATAAGTGTCATGATATAGTCCATGATGTCAGGCACCTAGAACAACAAACATGTTCAGATACCACTTTGTTGGGGGATCACAAGAACAGCACCTGTTCTGATCCCACTTTGTTAGGATCTTGCTCCTCAAAAAGAGCACAGTATGATTACCAAATATAAGAAATTATAAATGCAGAAATAACCAGAAACACAAGTAACTAGAATTCACCAATAGCACAGAATATGAGAGACAATACACTATCTTGTATTAACACTTTACAGAAAAGAATACAATAAAGAGCCGCCACACTTTTCCACCTTACAGAGGTTTGCCACACCTCAAGTGTACAGTAATTCTTCTCACACACACTCTCCTACACAAAAAATGGTCCCAACAACCAACTCACAAACAGAATTGGTGTTCACCTCTCCAACTAGTCAGTAATAACCTTGCCAATTCACCAAGCACTCTAAAGTACTTCAAGTTGATCTCCCATGAACCTGTAACCTACAATTCAACAAACCATACTCACACATGTAGATCTCCTATGAGCTTGCAACAACCTGCAACTCAATGATCTTACACTTAGAAGGAACTTCCTTGCCTTCCTTATCTTATTCTTTAATTACAATAAATGCCAATGGGTCTATAAATAGATCCCTGACTTAAACAATAACTTAGACTCTTAATTTAGACAATTATCCTCACAGCCAAAGACTCTAACTAGCCTTTACATGCAAACACTTCATTCACTTAACTAGCTATCCGTGTAACGAGCAGTTCTGGAACACACAGGCGACCGACGCTGATCCCTGCTAGTCTGGTTCTACTGACGTCGACCGACTCTCTGCCGTCGCCGGTGGCCTTCTGCACTGGTCACGACTGATGTCGGTCCTGCTGCGGACGTCGGTGCTCCTGGATCTTAGCAACTTTCTGTTCCTTCAATTTGCAAAGAGTTAAAGCTTTTAGCTCCACAACTCAACAATCTCCCACTTGGAGATAAACAGCTGCAACCTATACTTGTACCTATACTCAGTCTAGTTTGTTCCCTTGGCTTTGTATCCCTCCTCAAGATCACTCTTGAAGACCAACCACCACAAACCTGTAGTGCAAAACCTGTCATCCAAATCACCTGCCACATCCACATCTATAAACCATGTAGAAAATAACCTGAACCTGCATAGCATGTGCACCTGCTGCTAGTCCCTGTAAGAATCCACTGAACTGTCCTCCAATGGTTCTCTCTCGGATTGGCTCCAACTTGTGACAACTCCCACTGCTTGGGAAAACTCAAGTTTAGTACATACCATGCACTCAACCTCATTATGTGAATCAAGACACCTATTCTGTGAACTATCCAACCATCGGCGTGCTAACCGGTCTCACACAATCATCCTGAAACAAAGTCAACATATGACCTACCATGTCTCTAGAACACACTCATGCCAAAGAATCTTGTTGCTCTAGGATTCTCCATGACAAACACCTGAACTAGCTTTACCTTTAGTTCAGCAATACCTGTATATGTAACCCTGCAACAAGCACATCATACAGTAATAGGATAATGTAGCTAATATTATCCAACCTGGTAAAGAGAAACACAATGATCAAACTTCCATTGCCCTGCAGCTAATACAAGACCATATACCCTGATCTTCCATCTCATGTATCCATTTCTACTCTTCTTTATCCTCAACATCCATTCGTCTCTCAGTGCTTACTTCTAGCTGGCCACTCTACCCAAAACACCTATTTGGTACTCCTCTAAGGAATCACATCCTCATACATGCCTAGCTCCCATTGTTTCCTAGATCTACCTATTCTGCTTCTTCAATAACTTCTTGGTCCTATGCCATAAGTGAGCAACAAGTAGTGTAAAGAAGGGAAATGACGAATTTAAGAACTACACCTTCAGTCCTCCATATGGGTGCTTGAGACTCCATGACAGCTTGCTGTCCACCCAAAATTCATCTCAGTAACTGATGCCAATCACATCTCAGTCTGCACCCGACCGATGTCGGTTCCCTGCGACTGCCTCCTTGCCAATGTCAGTTTCCCCTAGCCGACGCTAGTAGTTATCTACCCTGAGTCATCGACGTCGGGCTGCACATAGCCGACGTCGGTCCCTGTCTGGACGCCGACGTCGGTTTTCCTGCCGACATCGGTCTCTGTGTTTTTCTAGTGAGACCTGACTTTTTCCCGTGAGCTCCTTTTGGATCAAATCCTTGTCCAAATCACCCTTGCTCTACTCAGAATTCTTTTGCATCTTGTGCTGAACTCTGTTCATCACCTTCTCCTTGAAAACTAAGGCTTTCCTGTTCTTGTCACTAACATCAAATTCCTCAAGAAACGTTACCTTCTTCTGCATACAGAAACCACGATCCATACCTTCCAAGTCTGAAAGCATATCCTTTGACTCAAGAATAAGCATCTCCTTCTTATCTATGTGACCAAGCCTATCAAGCCACATCTCTGAATCTACAGCTGAAGTAGATAACCCAGAAAGAGAATCAGTAATACAAGTAGATAGATAAAGCGTACCTACTTTCTTACCTCTAGCTACAACAAGTGTACCCTTGGTAACCTTCCAAGAGTCCACTGTGAGAGTTACTGTGCAACCATCATCACCCAAACTTCTAACAGAAATTAAATTCCACTCCAAAACTGGGACATGCATGACCTCTTTTAACACCCATGTGTTTCTTGTCTGCAGTTTCAGCTTCACTTTCCCTTTGCCAACAATCTGACAAGGCTTACCATCCCCTACACAAATTTCTCCAAGATCTCCCTGGACATACTCATGAAAAAATTCCCTATGTGGGGATGCATGAAAAGAGGCACCAGAATCTAAAACCCAAGATTCTACTTTATCCAAAGAACATACCAGAGCATCTCGTGCAGTGTAATCTACAACATCTACATCTTCTTCATGTCCTTCATGCTGATCTTCACCTGATCTGCAATCTCTCTTTAAGTGCCCTTGCTTTCCACACTTTCAGCAGGTTATTCTGCCATACCTGGACTTGGATCTTCTACCTATCTTGGACCTTGATCTCCCATGCTTTATCTTCTCTCTTTGCCTTCCTCTGCCTTCAACACTCAAAGCATTTCCTGATGATTCACCTGTGCTATTCCTGCGTATCTCTTCATTCAAGATCACACTCACAACATCATCCACTTTTAATACTTTTGAAGGAGACATAGTATTAGAAACTGCCATTACCAAACCTTCCCAACTTTCAGGTAATGAACACAAAATTAAGAGAGCTCTAATTTCATCATCAAATACAATATTGACTAAACTTAACTGGTTTACCAAACCATGGAAATCACTAAGATGGCTATGAACAGATCCACCTTCCAACATTTGCAAATTAAATAAACGCTTCATAAGAAATACCTTATTAGAAGCTGAGGGTTTTTCATATAAATTTGCCAAAGATTCCATCAACTCCACCGTTGTCTTACACTGTGATAAGCTGGAAATCACAGATGATGCAAGACTCAATCTAATAGATCCCAGAGCCTTCCAATCAAGAACCTCCCATTCTTCATCTTTCATATCTGAGGGTTTGCAGTTAACCCCTCCAAACGGTAGGTACAAATCTTTTTGATACAGATAATCCTCAATCTGCATCTTCCACAATTGGTAGTTCTTGCCATTAAACTTTTCCATCCGTAGCTTACTGTCTTCTACCATTGCTCAACTCCCACTCAAGCAAAAACCCTGTGAGTACCTGTAATCAAAACACACTAACCAGATCTAATCCAATCTGTTAGTATCCCAACCAACAGCTCTGATACCACTTGTCAGGCACCTAAAACAACAAACATGTTCAGATACCACTTTGTTGGGGGATCACAAGAACAGCACCTGTTCTGATCCCACTTTGTTAGGATCTTGCTCCTCAAAAAGAGCACAGTATGATTACCAAATATAAGCAATTATAAATGCGGAAATAACCAGAAACATAAGTAACTAGAATTCACCAATAGTACAGAATATGAGAGACAATACACTATCTTGTATTAACACTTTACAGAAAAGAATAAAATAAAGAGCCGCCACACTCTTCCACCTTACAGAGGTTTTCCACACCTCAAGTGTACAGTAATTCTTCTCACACACACTCTTCTACACAAAAAACGGTCCCAACAACGAACTCACAAATAGAATTGGTGTTCACCTCTCCAACTAGTCAGTAATAACCCTGTCAGTTCACCAAGCACTCTAAAGTACTTCAAGTTGATCTCCCATGAACTTGCAACCTGCAATTCAACAGACCATACTCACACATGTAGATCTCCTATGAGCTTGCAACAACCTGCAACTCAATGATCTTACACTTAGAAGGAACTTCCTTGCCTTCCTTATCTTATTCCTTAATTACAATGCATGCCAATGGGTCTATAAATAGATCCCTAACTTAAACAATAACTTAGACTCTTAATTTAGACAATTATCCTCACAGCCAAAGACTCTAACTGGCCTTTACATGCAAACACTTCGTTTACTTAACTAGTTGTCCGTGTAACGAGCAGTTCTAGAACACACAGGCGATCGACGTCGGTCCCTGCTAGTTTGGTTCTACCGACGTCGGCCGACTCCCTGCCATCGCTGGTGGCCTTCTGCACTGGTCACGACCGACGTCGATCCTGCTGCTGACGTCCGTGCTCTTGGATCTCAGCAACCTTCTGTTCCTTCAGTTTGCAAAGAGTTAAAGCTTTTAGCTCCACAACTCAACACATGAGTGGTGATAACTTGCCAAATGCCTATGAGATTGTTATTAGAGTAGAGAATAACTTGATTCAAGATGGTAAACATGATCCAAAGCCTATAATTCCCTTTTTCCATAATTACAACCTATTCTTCCCCCTCAAGTTCCCCAAATTCCATCTATAACCCCTATTCCATCTCCAAAAGTCCAAGTTTTAGCCCCTCCTAATTAATCTAGTGAGATTGGTGATTTGAAAAGCATGTTACAAGCTTTCATAAATGAAATTATTACACTCAAGAGATAATAGTACCAAGGTAGACCTTATCAGCAACAAAACCAAAGTACCTATCAGTCTTTCAATAACCAAAGACCACATTATCAAGGTTTCAAGGACAATAGGAAACCTTATCAAAATCAAAGAGCTATAACCCAAACTAAGCTATATGCAACCCTTGATCCCAATGTGCCTTCAAATTTAAAAGCTATTATTCCCCAGAATAGCTTAATATGAGATCTAGATTGGTAGCCTTCCAATCCAAATGACATTCAGAATCAAGCTTTGGTATCACAAGAGATTACCATGCCACAAATGACACAAGAAGAGTTCCCTCTTCAAGGTGGTCAATATCTAGACATGAATATGGAAATCCAAAGAGAAGCTCAACAAGTTCTAGGGTATATTGATGCTATCAATGTTAATTGGCATTTGGATGATCACATTGCATTCAACCAAGTTGGTAAAACTAAAACCACAAATGGTGAAGTGGAAGCTCTAATGAGAACTAAATTAAGATAAATTAAAGAAGCTCAGGGTGTGATCATTACTTATAGTGTTCCTCATTTTGTGTCAAATAATGCCAAAGATCAAGTTGTTTTTCCTATAGCACATAAGATTCAAAACATAGATAGTGAAAGTTCCTTAAATGCCCCTAACTAAAGAATAGCAAGTGGCTCAAAAGTTACAGCCAAAGGTTAGTGGAACATATTTTAACATTATTGATAATTTAAAGAAATCAAATTTTAATATTATCATGTGGGATTCCCTTGCCATTCTAGGGAAAAAGGACATGTTGATTCAAGAAATTTTAGATCTCAAGGTATCTAAAGAACCAGCTGAGAAATAAGCTGTCTTAGCAATTCAAACCAGCAAATCAAGCAACCTGATCAATAAATAAATAACATGACAAAGGTGGATAAATCTAATGTCAATTCAAGCAAGATCCCTCCCTTTTATCTCTCTTTGATAGTAGGTGGTTGTTTAGTCCATAATTGTATGATAGATAGTGGAGCTAATAGCACTATCATACCCAAAAAATTACTGACAAGCTTAGTCTTGTCTATGAACCAAATATCAAAGGAGTATTTCAATTAGATGGCTCACCAACATAAATAGTAGGCATGATAAAATACCTAAATCTAACATTACATGCTTGCCCCAATGTTATTCTTTGGCAAGATGTAGTTGTAGTGGACCTACCTCTTTATTTTGCCATGTGTCTGTCAAGATATTTTACTTCAAAAATTGGAAGATATTTGTTAGCTAATTGGACCAATCTAATGTTCAGAACTAGGTATGGCACTAAGGTGACAATATGTTCTGAACCTATTGCAATATTTCATTTAGAGCCATATATGCCAAGAATGGTAAACACCAATTATGTTATCTAAGATAAGGTGTTAAAAAATAGTGAGGTTGAATCTGAATCACCTCTAGATGGAGTCCCATATATTTTCCTTTATGAATAGGTATCTAATTTACATGAGCATAATCCCTACAAGTTAATTGAATAAAAAGGACTTTTTATCTAATGTCTTCATAAAAATGATGCACCAATTCCAACATTGATGAAAGATGAACATCCTAGTGATGGATTGGGGCAGATATATTTTGATGGATCCATGAATAGACATGGCACTAGAGCTATAATGATGTTAATTTATCCAGCTAATAAAATATATTTCTCTTCTCTCAATTTTTAGTTTGTTTGTTCCAAAAATGCCACTGAAGATGAAGCACTAGTGCACGGTTTGCAATGGGCAAGAAAGATGAAGGTTAATTCCTTACAAGTCTTTGGAGATAGTGAACTAGTAGTTCACCAAGGGGACTTAATATATGAAAGAACCCACTACACATATCTTATAAGCATAGAGTATGGGACTTAGTTGAAGACTTTTAAGACTTCAATATTCAGGCCATATTAAGAAATTAAAACAAGCATGTAGATAGGCTTGTTGTTATTGTATCATAATTTAGTATCCCAGATAATATAAAAAGGGACAAAGTCCAATAAAAAATCAAGGTAGTTTTAATGCCTAACATATAAAATCATGATAGTTGAAAAGTATTTCAAGATGACATCTAGATTGCCATATTCTTACAAGAGGAAGTTGAATTCTCCTCAAGGAACCAAGACAAGCATTTATAGTAGTATGATGATTAGATTGTACAATTAAAGACAAACAAGTTGCCTAAAGGATTAGTCACTCTATAAAATATATTCAATAGAGATGATGAATTAAGAAAATAAAAAGTTTGATTTATCAACCAAGGAAGAACACTACACAAATGTAGAGATTGCAAAAGGTAAAAATTTAAAGCTAGGTAAAGTTTGCATATCTTTAGAGAAAGAAGATTTTATTAAGTTATGTTCAAATTTTGTAGATGTCTATGCATGGCAATACAGTGATCTTAAAATTTTTGATCCAAGTCTAGCTCAACATAACATTCAGTTATAAGATGAGACTAGGCCAGACAAACAAAGGCAAAGGCTAATCAATCCAAAGCTTGAACCTCTAATGAGATTTTAATTACATAAGATCATTGAGTAAGACATAATATTTCCAATTAAGTGCTCAACTTGAGTAGCAAACCTTGTTTCAATATAAAAAAAGAATGGTGAAATAAGGTTATATGTCAACTTCTGTGACTTGAATAAGGCATCTCTCAAAGATAACTATCCATTGCCATCAATGGAAAATATTATACAACTAGTTATAGGTTTAGAAAGATTCTCTTTATTGGATGGTTACAGTGGATATAACCAAATTTTGGTCAAAGAAGAAGACCAATACAAAACAACCTTCACCATAAAGTGGGGGAAATTTTCATATAGAAATATGCCTTTTGGTTTATCTAATGTTGGAGCCACTTTTTAGAAGTCTATGGACATGGAATTTTAGGGTATCCTCAATAATTTTATTCTTGTTTATCTAGATGACTTAATGGTATTCTCTAATAACACAAATGAGCATATGATTCATCTTAGATAGGTGTTTGAAAGGTACAGAGAATTTGGAGTGTCTTTGAACCCAAAAAAGTGTTTTTTCTCTATTCATGAAGGTAGGCTTCTTGGATATATCATTTCAAAGAAAGGTACAAGCATAGACCCTGATAGGATAGAATCAATTTTTGCACTATCATTGCCTAAGCATAAGAAAACCTTACAAAGATTTTTAGGAAAAATTAACTTCATAAGAAGATACATTTTAATTTTTTTCTAATTTAGCTAGGCCACTTACATCCATGTTAAAGAAAGTTCTAAGTTTCAGTTGGTCTAAAGAAGTGAAAACTTTGAATAAATTTAGAAAGATATAGCCAGTGATCCTACACTCTTGAACCCTGATTTTACAAAAGATTTATTCTTATATAACTATTCTAACCATGTCACAATATCAGGTATTCTCATGCATTAGAATAAAGAGACTTTAGAGCAACCAATAGCCTTTTTCAGTCAAGGCTTAAAAGAATATGAAACAAAGTATTCTTTTGTTGAGAAGCACATTCTTTCAATTATAAGGTCTCTTAAAAAATTTAGGTACTTGTTGTCCAATAATAAGATACATTTGATGGTTTCACATCCAAGTGTCAAATAATTTCTTATAAACAAAGTTATAAGTGACAAAAGAGCTGGTCAGATAACTAAGGTCACATAATATGACAGTGATATCAAAGTCACAAAGCTAGCTAAAGGCAAAGGAATCTATGAACATCTGTCCCAAGACTTGCAGGAGTCTAATGAAATGGTTATCATGTCAAATGATCAATAACTTGCAAGTAATCAGGTCTCAACTTATATTTGATTCTAAGATATGGTAAGATATCTACAAGATGTCATTTATCCTTCTCATCTCACTCCCAAGAGGAGATATTTCATATTGCAATCAATTCCTTTTTTCCTTGTTGATAATGTATTATTTAAAAAAGATATCAATGGTATACTACTAAGATGCATAGAACCAGGTCAAACATAGAAGTTACTTGAGAAATTCCATGATGGACATGGTGGATAACATTACTCAACTAGGACTACAGCTCACAAGATCATGAGAGGTTAGTATTACTAGCCAAGTTTATTTGGTGATTATTATGTGTGGATAAAAAAAAGTAGATAGTGTGCCATGTTTGTTGGAAAAGTGAGACTTTTAGCTTTACCTCTCCAACCAATTTTAGTTAATCAACCCCTTGTCTAATGGGGATTGGACTTTATTGGTGTTATCAACCCCCCATCAATCTCAAGACACAAGTGGATCTTGACTGCCACAAATTATTTTACTATATGGACAAACATAGTAGCATTAAAATAAGCCAATGAAACAAGTGTTTTAGACTTATACAAAGGTTTACTTACCATATTTGGAGTCTCTTCAACTATAATTTTTGATAATGCTATGGATTTTTTAGGATCTAAGATCATCTAGTGGGCAGTTCAACATAGTATTTTTCTCAGTACCTCATCAAACTATTATCCATAAGGCAATGGCCTTGCTGAGTCTACCAACAAAAATTTGTTAAATATCATCAAGAGGACTATAGAAGACAATCAAATATCATGACATCTCAAATTGAAGTCATCTCTATGCACTTACAGGATCACGTATAAAAGATCAATTGCCAATTCTCCATACAAACTAGTATATGGTAAGGAAGTAATAATGCCTATTTCTTTTGAATTCCCTAATTTGGAATTAATGCATTAGCTTAATATTTTAGATATTGAGCCCTTGAAAATAATATATTTTGATCTCATGGAGCTAGAGGAGACAAGGCATCAGATCATGTTGGCTATGGAGGCCCATTGAGCAATGACAAAGAGATCTTTTAACAAAAGAACTTCTTCAATAAGTTTGCAAGAAAGAGATTTCATCCTCAAGTGGGATGAGGATATATCTAAGCCAGGAAAACACACAAAATTTGATTCTATTTGGAGTGGACCATATACATTTTGTAGTTGTAAATTGTATAATGATTTCAAGCTCACAAGGATGAATGGTGAAGAACTTCCTATCCTAGTCAATGGGATACATCTCAAACACTGCTATTAAGGAAAGTTAAGTCTCCTATACATATTTTTTTCTTGTATTAATCCAAGTGTTTTCTAACCCATTAGTTATTTCCTTTCTATTTTTTTCTAAATAAGTGCTTATTTCTTGCACAATCATTTAGTAGTTTAGGTACCTTTGTTTTTAGGTTAGTTTCCCTTTTAGTTTGTTTTTTTTCCTATTGTTGGGATTTTTTCTATCTTTACAAGTCAAAAGGTTGTCTTACAGTCATGTAATGGTCCATGTATTTTCTATGATGATCTAAGAGTTATGTAAATGGTCTGAGTTCTCAATCATAATAGGCATGCTACCCAACCAAGTCATCAAATATGTTGACCATTTTTGGCCTACATACATAGCTTTCAAGGACTGAGCAATATTTATGATTAAGAGAAGGATCCAATGATAACTGGAGGATACATATAAATTTACATGGGTAATATTAAAATTTAGGTCATGGATAAGTTTTCTTATGCTTTAGAATTTCATTTGAGCTTCCAAAGATCAAACAAAAGCTCAGAATAACAGGTCTAGGAGCTAGACCGTCATCAAGACATCACTTTAAAATGGACTGGTCAACTTGTTTGCACATTTGATAAGTATGCTCAAAAATCCCCTCAAGTCCTTAGGTCACGTTGACATGTTTCTCTTAGTACTTGGAACATCCCCTAAAAGTTTCGTGCCTCCATGACTTTTTTGCTTTGAGA
Source organism: Torreya grandis (assembly GCA_037957365.1). Classification (NCBI taxonomy): domain Eukaryota; kingdom Viridiplantae; phylum Streptophyta; class Pinopsida; order Cupressales; family Taxaceae; genus Torreya; species Torreya grandis. Next base: position 2,360,919 of record JARHVA010002386.1, on the reverse strand, counting down.
TACAATCCTTCAAAGTTGACCCAACAAATGAAGACATTCACACGAAAGTCAAGTTTAAACTTAGGCAAAAATTTATCTATGATTAAAATTAATGGTTTATGGGATGTCAAAGACATCTACATGAACATCAAATGATGGTTACATAGACATCAATTTTAATCAAGGCAAGTAATCATTTGAGTTCAAAACGTCCTTAAAAGATTTTTATATGGTCAAGATCTAATAGTCCATAGGAGCCCTCATATTGACACAAGATATAATGATCCATGCTGAGTCAACTAATTCAAAAGGTCCCTATGTTATATCCTTTAAATATCTACAAGTTTGACATAATCCAATGGTGTAAAATATTTGATCCAAGATCCAACAGAATGAAATTGTTGACAAAAGGATGGGTCCAAGCTAAATCAGGGGCTCATGCTCAATCATACTAATGATCTGATGGAGCATAATAACTGATAGGAAAGTGGGACCAGGGAAATATATTGTGTATGTGAACTCATACATCTTGATTAGATAGTGCATGTGATTCAAATAGTTCAACAAATCCAAAGAGAAAATGAGTCAAGGATAAGTGTCACAAGTGCATTTAGTTAGAATAAAATCAATGGCTCATGGGCATCCATGCACATCAAGATCAATGAAGTGAGACAAGTCAAAAAGGGTTAGAGAATATTGATGATGAAGACAAAGAGGACAAGTTTCCAAAGTTAGTGGGTCCTGGTAGAAGATCAAATACTCCTGTGCATTCATACATCTAGATCTAATGGTGTGAGTGGAGTTAATAAGTCAAAAGGATCTACAGAACCAATAAGCATAAGGATAGTTGGCCATAATGTAAATGATTTGAGTTCGTAATCAATAGCCAATAAGTGAGAGTGATTTAAGACATTTTTTATGAAATTCAAATAAGTTTAAATGGACCTAGACAAAGCAAATATCAAAGACCCAAACTCAGAGTTGAACTAGGACCATAGTTTATAGACCAAGCATTGCCACTAATGCTCCATATAACAGATATTTTTGGGTCTAATACATAAGTCGAGGATAGACCAATTACTGTGAAGTAAAGTTGGTTAGTTTGATAACTTTCATAGATATTATGACTATGTGAAAACCAATAGTCTAAGATTGGTTTTCACCTATAGTAGACCTATGTCTTGCCTATCATCATTGATCATTTTTGATAATGCAAGTATAGTTGGACACCTAATACATATGTGTCACTTTTTAGCCAACTCCAAGACATGATCCTCATTAACAAATCAAGTTGAAGTAACATGAAGTCCTGAGATAATGACTAGTTGGCTAGATAAGGATCAATGGAGCATTAAATTATTTTGCAAGGCCTTTGAAATTGTGCCTTCTTGATAAGATCCTAACTTAGCCACATCCTCAAATTGGTGATAATCAATTGTAAGTGGTTGGTCCTTTTCCAATGCATAGTTATCTCTCTGTCTCCTTTTTCTATAAATTCAAGTTTTTAAGCCTTAAAATTGATCATCTATCTCTCTTTTTGGTATGACCAGACTCTACCAAAATTTGTACTGCAACACTTTTTGATGCAATAAATATTGAATTCCATCATTTTCTAAGCCAGATTGAAGTGTTTCTATGAATTCATGCACTATTATTAAGTGAATACATGTTCCTCACTTATGTATGATTTTTCCTTGCCTTCAAGAAGGGCTTAATAATCTCATAGGTCATTATAATCACAATCTATAGTTTATTATCTAGTTTGAAAGTGGATATTGTCCCTCTCTTGCTATCTGGTAATTGATTAATGCCTTGTTCTAAAATACTTATGTGAGATTGATGTTATTTGGTCTAAAAAGTGTTTCATAATGTGTTTTGTGTGATTTAGAGTTATCACATCATTGGTGCATCATCACTTTTTACATGATTTTATAAGTTTTTTCAATTCTCTCTCCATTTACCAAGTGCTAGTTTAGGTTTAGTGTAGGTAATAAATCCATAAGGAAGTCAACCTTATCTAAAGGTCTGATCCAATTTTAGGATACCCATAGCCTAGGATCATTCCCATGTCAGTATAGATTTAAGAAGAGGACTTGAACAATCCCCTTACTCAGCTAGGGTGCAATCTAGAACCCCAACACTTCCTATACCATGTATGGACATGATCAAGCAAGGTTATCACAAATTGGGTTACCTTTCACTTAGATTGGGTTATGCCCTAAGTGCTCCATTGTAATTTACATTTGAGCACATATACTACAACATTCTCTATGCCTCGATACTTGGGTAGATGCATGGCCATCTCATAATAAATCTGGGGTAGGGGAGTAGCCAATGTTTGAGGTGCTTATCCCTTAGTACTTGTCCTAATGTTGGTCCTCTAAGGCCTCCAACCAATATTCCAAGCATTGGTTCCATGGTTACTACTAGCATCATAGAAGATGATGGTGTTGTACTATTGACTATTGGTATGAGGTCACTTCCTACAAATTATTACCTAGGCTACGTAGCTAACATTGGTTGGATTGGTGTGCTTACACTCACATTCTATCTAGTGGGGATAGTGCCTTAAAGTTTAGAGGTATCCTTACTTATCTCCTCGTAGGTAAAAACTTTTTTAATCACAAATTTGTGGTCTAACCTAGGCTACATAGATGACATTGGCTAGACTGGGGTGCTTGTGCTCACATTCTATCTAATTAGGCTAGTGCCTTGGGGTTTAGAGGTATCCTCACTTATCTCATCATAGGGATCAACTTGTTCAATCACAAATTTTTGGTCCAACTTTGAAAAATGATCAAAGTCTAGCTCAACAACAAGGTTAGTTGTCAATTCTCTATCTTCATGTGGGGGATCTAATGAATGAGATCACATTACAAGGTTAAAAGGGGTAGGTGTATTTGGTGCATCTCCAATGGTTAATTTTTAGAGGGACCCCAAGCATTTACCTATCAACAATGGTGTTTATTGTATCACTTCAAGGTTTCCTTTTTTTGGATGTTGTTTCCATTTAAGAGATCTTTCCCAATTCCTTTCTTACTCGCTATGGGTCCTCTCGATACTTTCAGGTTCTAGATCATCCATCAGCTTATACCTCCTCTTATTATAAGCCTATCTCCTAAGATCTCACATGTTAATATGTTCATCCCCTTCCATTACACCTCACCTACGTATCCCCTTCTTCTCTATTACATTTCTCATACATGAGATGACTTTAGCCTTCCATCTTCACTATTTCAAAGTCATAATCTACCATCAGTTTATTGAGCTTGATGTCAAGTTCTTTCACAAATACACCTCTAGGTTCATGTAAGAAATGATATTCTACTTCTTCATAGCATGATTACATTGACACTACAAATTCAAGCATGTAGTTATTTAGCACCCCTTGACACCATTTGTCTACGGATCTAGTCCAAGACGCATATAAGTTTTCAATATTTTCTAGGATATCTTTTGTCCACTTGAGGTACTTTCCATAGCTTTAACTTCTATGTGTCACATAATAAGCCAACCATCAGTAAATTTGCTCCAGTAGTTTGTAAAATAAAACCTCCTATAGGGCATAATATAAGTGGTTCTGGACCCACTCTCTTAGTTTATGTCATCTACAGGTTGGATGCCTTAGTGAAAAGCTATCTTCCACTCATTCTATCTAGCATTTGATATTCTAGAGTGAGAGTCAGAGCATTGTCATGGTGCACCATTATAGAAATAAAATTTAACAAATACCAGTAACAAAACTAAAATGTTGTAAAAAATAGGTGTTTCAGTCATGGGCCTAGTCAGGTGTTATCTAGCTATCTAGGTCAGATTTAGGCTAGTTTCAATAATGTGTAGGCCTTGGCTAATCCTATGTCACTTAACATTTAACACTCAACTGAACTTTCATCACTATACATAAGTTGTAAGTCTTATGTTCTCACCCAAAGCGCAGTAGAGAAGGGACCAAAGTCTGTGTTGGGATAGTTATGCCATGATGTAACTCTATCCTTTAGGGGTTGTGGTTAGTACAATGATGGTGGTGCATTCATTGGCATAATCCTTTGGTAACCTTGACTTAATAGCATTTAAGAACTTGAGGGGTCATTAGGTATCTGGTCTAAGGACTTAGGTGTAGGTTTGTAGCTTTATATCTTTATAACACTGTATTTAGATCACAAGCTATGTTCTTCTACGTACTGGATTCCATCATGGTGCTTAAATCTTATGCATACCCATGGCATAAGAAATGTTTGATTTTCATCAATGCGTTATCAACTAGAGGGTTCTCATCTATAAAAAAATGTTTGTATAAAGTCACTTTGCACCTACACCCAATGCTTTGTCTCCCTCTATTGTAGAAAAGTTTACTAAGGTAGCTTTTATGTTTGGTCATGCACTTAACTATCAAACCAAGTTGGTTATAGACTTGGTAAAGCTAAGAATGAGCATAAGAGGGTATAACACACACAATTTAACACACTATTATAATGACATCAGTTTCACACAAGGTGCAAGCCTTGTGCACTCACCCAAAGTGCAATACTGAAGGGACCGAGCTTGCATTGGGCTAGTTTCAACATGGCACAACTTGGGGTTCAAGAGACTTATTCATTGGCAAAGGGGGTTCAAGGGGCCTTTCAATGTTAGGTTATTCATGAGAAGTTCATTAGGTGTAGGACTTTCTAAGGACAAAAGTCCTAAGGTGCAAGTTCATACTGGTGAAACAAAGCTTCTCAATGGTGTAAACCATTGAATAGTGGGTTAAGGGTGATTTGGTTACTTAGACAAGTCATAGGGATGACTTAGGTTCAAATGCTCATCCTTAAGGTAATGCTCTAGGCACGGGTCTTAGGGCCTTGGCACAATCTAGTTCCAACACTTAGTTTATTTTATGTATGCTGAAGTTGATATATGGCACAAGGATGCCATTAGCAACCAGTGATAAACCTATAACTTATAATACATTCACATAAAGAACTAAAACATTAATATAATAAACCAAGTCATAAATATATCATTGTGTTATCTATACTATAATAATCAACACATTGATGTTTCAACACCATTTTTCATTGACTATATAGTTCAATATATAACATTCAAGATATAAAATAGAGCATATGCTCTTCCCTATCACTACTCATGCCCAAAGGTTCACAAGCCAGCTTGGGCTATACATATGAATGTCTAATCTATCTTATGTATAATATAAATACTTAGTTTGGCTCTCTATTTTGATAGATATTCATTAATTTAGTTTCCCTATTTTATTCTTCAAAACAAGCCTTCTTTTATAGGCAATTGGGCATCTCCTTGCTAGGTCAGATAGGCATGTGCCAAGAGATGAGCTATCATGAGTCCATCAAATCCATTACATTTCCTAGGTTGGATGAGTGCACATTATATGTTGATCTATCATTGGGGGGTCACTTTCTATCCTACTTCACTCTTCCAACATTTGTGCTTCTCGAGTTGCCATGTACAAGTCTGGCAAAGATGTCCTTTGAAAGTCAACAACATGCAACTGCCTTCTAGTCAGCATGAGATCCATGATGACTCCTCCAACTAGTGCAAAAATGTATAAAAAGGGGAGAAACTAATTGAAAGGTTGAATCACACTGAGATAGGTCTAGTTGGTGCGGTCCACATAGTTTCTACAAAAGGGGACCCAACATTACCCCATACAAAATTGCTAGTCCACCCCAGACTAGTCTTTTAGAGCCTTAGGTTTGCAAAAATCGGGTGTGACCTACCAAGTTTGCTTTAAAATTCTTAAAACCTTAGATAACACCCTTAATTTTAATTTTATATTAGATATCACTAGGGTAGCTTTTATGCTTGGTCATGTGCTTAATTATCAAACCAGGCCAATTCTAAACTTGGTCAAGCTAAGCGTGAGCATAGTAGGGTTTGGTGCACAACATTTAACACACTATTACACTAGAATTAGTTTCACACAAAGTGAAAGACTTGTGCACTCACCCAAAGTGCAATAGTGAAGGAACTGATCCCACATTGTGCTAGTTGAAACATGGCATAACTTGGGGTTTAAAGGGACTTAGTCATTGACAAGGGGGTTCAAGTGGCCTCTCAACACTAGGTTATTCATGAGAAGTTCATTAGGTATAGGCCTTCTCAAGGACACAAGTCCTAAGGTAAAATTTCATACTGATGGGATAGAGCTTCTCAATGGTGTAAACCACTAAATAGTGGGTTAAGGCTCATTCAATTACTTAGACAAGTCATAGGGATGGATTAGGTTTGAGTGCTCATCCTCAAGGTAACGCTCTAAGTGTGGGTCTTAAGGCCTTGGCATAATCCAGTTCCAATACTTAATATATTTTAGGTAAGTTGAAGTCACTATATGGCACAAGGATGCCATTAGCGACTAGGGATAAACCTCCATCTTACAATACATTGACATAAAGAACTAAATCATTGCTATAATAAACTAAGTCATTAATATATCACTATGTTATCTATACTATAAGAATCAACACATTAATGTTTCAATGACATTATTTATTGACTATATAGTTTAGTATATAACATTCAAGATATAAAACAGAGTGTATGCTCTTTCCTACCACTACTTATGCCCAGAGGCTCACAAACAAGCTTGGGATATACATACAAATGTATAATCTATCTTATGAAGAATATAAATACTTAGTTTGGCTCTCTATTTTGATAGAGATTCACTAATTTAGTTTCCCTATTTTATTCTTTAAAACAAGCCTTCTTTTATAGGCAATTGGGCATTTCCTTGCTAGGTCAGATCAACATGTGTCAAGAGATGAGTTGTTGTGAGTCCATCAGTTCTAGTATGATTCCCAAGTTAGATGAGCACACACCATGTGCTAAGCTATTATTAGGAGGTCATTTTCTCACCTACTCCACTCTTTTAACATCCATGTTTCTCGAGCCACCATATACAAGTTTGGTAGAGATGTCCTTTGAAAGTTAACACCATGCAACTGCCTACCAACTAGCATGAGATCCATGAGGACTCCCCCAGCTGGTGCCAAAATGCACAAAAAGTGGAGGAACCAATCCAAAGTTTGTCTCACATCATGATAGATCTAGTTGGCATGGTCCATGTAGTTGATACAAAAGGTGGCCCAACATTACTCCATACAAAATTACTAGTCTGCCCTAGACTAGTCTTTTAGTGCCTTAGGTGCACAAAACTCAAGCACACCTTGCTTTAAGTATACCTTGAAATTATCAAAACCTTAGATAATTCCCATAATTTCTTCAATGGTGCCATCTGCTTTACTAGATGTGGCCTCAATAGTAAACATGTTCATGCTTTTTAGTTCCTTTATAAAGGCTTCAATCCTTTCTTTCATGTACTTCACCCCACTATCTAATATCTCCCCCCACTCATTGGCCTTTACTTGGAAAGCATGGAAGACTAGCTCTAAATCTTGCTCTTGATTCTTTAGTTAGAAACTTAAGGATTTGATCTTTGCCATAACTTGAACATGTTTGGTCTTGGTTACTATGAAGGAGTGTTAGAATAAAGCATCCTTTTCCTCCTTTGCCTTCTTAAGGCATGCATCAATGACTGCTCCCTGGTTGGTAAAGTTGCAAAATATATCATCTGCTTCCTCTACACTTTATTTAAGTTTGGCAAATAAGTCTTCCACCACATCCAAATTTTTTTTAAATTCTCCTTATGAGGCCTCACATGGGTCTTGTTGCTCTTCCAGCACTGGCCTTATCCTAGGGAACATCTACTCCATAAGCATATAAATTGGTCAACTTCCTTCATCTTTGAGGTATCCACACCATCTAGGAGGGATAGCTTTGCCTCCTCTATGTGCTCTAATAGCTATTGAAGATTGATCTTTATCTCCTTAAAATATTTTTTAGCCTTTTTTGCTATCTTCTTTTAGCTATAGGTATAAACATTATTGATGATGTTCTTATGTGCTACTATGGAGGCCATCTTAATTAGGGCATTGGCTGAGCACACAAGGTTCATATCATGAGGATTGAGGAGTTGGTATTCATGCCCTTCTTCCAACTTCTTGGTGCTTTAGATTGCTTTAGTCAGAACCTCAAATTTGGGCTCATCTATATAACATATAGTTCCTAAGAAACCTGGTGGTACGTTAGGGTCATGGAAGTCTTTCGTGGCATGCACTCCATCATGTATAAGTCCTCATCCTCGTTGAATTATTTCTATGCTCATTTCCTATTTTTTGACTCATATTCTTCATCCTCACCCAACTCCTCTTCCTCGTTAGTGGTGATGCTTGTGTTAGTGCCTTCTTCTCTTTTTTCTTCATCATGGCGTTCTTCTTCAGACTTCTCCCCATTTTCTACTTCTTTTATTTCTTTGGTGCTCAACTCACCATCATGTTCTTCCTCTCACAAGGTTTCTCTAGTGGATGTTTCCCCCACATCCATTTTCTCTTGTAGAGGCTCTTTGCCATGAGCTTCCATTGTTCCATATTTCTAGTTGTCTTACCCTGATGAGGCCTCCATCTCTATCTATATTTACTTTTTTAAAGTGTCAAAATCACTTTCTTTATCTCTAGGTGCCTTGTTAGGGTTAGGGAATTCCTATTGTGCAACTTTTTATACTATTCTAGTGGAGGTGCTTAGTGCCATATTTGGCATTCTCTCCTTTCTTAGTTTCATGCTCACAGTAACCTCCTTCTCTTCTCTTTCTTTTAACATCCTAGCCCTTTTTGCCTGGGCTATTTCTTCCTCTCTATCCTTTCTCTTGGCCTTCTCTTCCTTGGCCTTTCTTTTTGCCTCCTTTCTTCAGTCCTTCTCTTTCTTGGCTTTCCCTTGCATAACTTATGCTACACATTTATTTTCTCTCTTTTATTTCCTTGACCTCTAGATGATTGATCTCAACTTGGGACATGCTCTTAGATTTCATTTCCTCATGCTTGTAATGCAACCTTAGTGCCTCATCAATATGCACTTGGTCGAGGCCCATGTCCTTCCACTGGCATTGTAATTCATTTTTTGTCAGTGCCCCTAAATGGGTTACCTCCTCGGGCTCTTTTCATATTTATCCTTCCTGACTTCCTTCTTCCATCTGCACCTTATGCTCCTCCTATTTTCTTTGCTTTTTAGACTCCACCATCTCAATGACTTCTTTTGGCACCCCTACCTTAGTCATTTCTTTGATTTTCTCTCATAACTCATGTGCCCTCTATATTTTGGCTTCATTGAAGCTAATTTTCCTTAGTCTCCATCATCACTTTTCTAGCTTACTTTGAGGTGGCAAGGAGGGGGTTCATTCACTTGATGAAGACTCTTCATTCTCAGGTACAATGTAGGTGCCCATCACACCTTCTTCCTCTAACTCTTCTCCCTATTCATCCTCCTATTCCTTGGATATGACTATCCTTTGTACCATAGGAGGAACCTTCTTTTTATTTTTCCCTATGGTAGGGGAAGTCTTTAGTGCAAAGCACACACTTTTTAGTGAAAAGGTCAAAGGAGATATTTTGCCTTCTAAATCAATCTTCAGATTGAGCCACTCTTTTATTTCCTCTAAAGTATCCCATTTCTTATTCTTTTAAGACTTATTATTTTTGATGGGTGCTAGGGTTCTCTCATCCCTGATCTAGGCTTAGGGGTCTTCTTTCTGCTTAACGCTCGACCTATTGTTCAAAGCCTTATTTTGTGGCTTTATCTTATTATAAAGTCTATGGAAAAAGTTAAGGATGGTGACCTATTTAATGGGATTGATTTTCATTCAATCTAAGGTATCTTATTCATCTTTTTTAGCTCTTTCATCTACATGAGAGAACCTATGCCTCATTTTTTGCCCTTTTGTATCTAGTACCTTAACTAAAATGTACATCTTTTGTACATTCAAGATTCAGTGTACTGTATCCCTAAATTACTCTACCAAGAAGGTGAAGTGAAGCTTTAGCCATATCAACCTATTTCCATCTTTTAGCACCAATTGCACAATGTAGTAGTGTTGCATTATGGTAAAAAATTTCATCCTTAACATACTTTGGGGAAGCCCCTGGGGAATGCACCACTCCATTCCAAAGGATTTGATATACATTTTGCACTAGTGAATTATCCATGTCATGTATTTGGGGCTGAAAGTGGTAGAGCAGGTATAGTGCTTATACTTCTACATGAGAGAATCATGGTGTTCTAGGAACACCCATAGATTGTCTTCACTTCCATTTGGGATCCTAATTTCTTCCATCATGATCAAGATGAGGATAGACCCCCACTTGAAGGTCCCCTTAGTACTATGACACTCTAGTACATTCTTAACCAACTCCTCCATGATGAACTTAGTGATATTGAATTAGATGCCCTACATTATATGATAAGCCACACAATAATAAGCCTTTAACACATCTGTCTACCAATCACTTCGACATAACTTGGAGATCATGAGTCATGCCACTACCCTCATGTTAAGGTCCTTGTATTTGTTATTTGAGAACACAAAATCCCCTTGAAGTAGTTGAGGAGCTTTATGACATGATCTACTTCTTTATTGTCATCCATATGTTGATAAATGTCTCTACCAGTGTTTGGAGTCTCGATTATCCTTTTGATCATCTATGTAGATATATTCATGCACCATTCTGCAAAATATGTGCAGTCTTCATGGATGCATGAGAGAAGGAACTAGACAAGTTCTTTTGGGTTTTCAAAGGAGGGTAACTCATAGAGCTAATTTGTGCTATAAATGATCAACTTATCTCGAATTGAGACATCAACTAGGGCATCACCTTTTAGGATCTTTTGCCTTATGTCTACCACCCAGTCCTATGCTACGACTTGGAAGTGACTTGACGATCAATGGTTATATTCCTTAATCTAATAATTATGCATAAATGAGTGCCAAATTTCCCCCACCTAAACTTCCATGGGGTACTAAATGTATTGGTATGACATCTTAGTTAGTACCTCGATGTCTACCATAATGATGCTAACAGCTTTGACCTATCGTGCCCTAGTATTGATGATTATCATCTCTATTATTTTCACCTTCACGGGTTCTAGTTGTACTAACACAAAGCTTGATTCCTTCATCTTATTCACCATTTTGAATTGGCTTGTATTGAATATAGGGAGGTGTGGTTTTCTAAAGCCTCGAATGGTGGTTGGTACTTTTGCAGTCACAAGATCTACAATTGTACTCTTAGCTCTGATATTTATTGGTTGTTAATGGTGGCCTAGGTGATAGCTTCTTGTTTCAACTCGAATCTCTACTCAAATCTATCTTTTCAACCTTTCACACTAGCTTTACTCTAAATGCACTTCTTCTCAATGTGCTTACTTTCACTCTAGGTGCTTGAATTGGTTGAATTCTCACTGTGATAGAGTTCTTTCTCTTCGGCTCTCTGGTCTCTTGCTTGGTTTGATTTAAATCTAGGTTGGCGTAAACTTTTTAACCTAAGTAAGCTTGCTATTGAACAATTTATACACTTCTCATGTCAACTACCATTATTAATGTAGGCTTAATGATGTAGGTACCTCAATTTATTAGAAAATGTGAAAATCTAAAAAATCCTCAAAGATCTCTTATCATATATGCATTAAATGCGTATCTTTGTACCACCACTACCACCTCATTGAATGATCCTAACAAATTTTTTGGTGAAGTGACATGTGGTTCAAATAATCACTTCCCACTCATTTTCGGGTGGATGCCAACTGTCTTAGATGACTTCCCTTTGTACGTGTATCCTTGGTGTGACCTTCACCTTTCTTATGGCAACCTAGGTGCAGCACCTCACAAGGACATGATTAAGCCTCCTTGGTTCTACTTCTTGTATATGCACTCCTATTTTAAGCATGCTTCTCTACCTTGGTCAATTTATTGCATGTCATCTTGCCTTGGCCTATCTTACCCCATATAAATACCTTGCACTGGCCCTCCAACACTTTATCTCCTTCCTAGTTTTTTTAACATTGTTAGATTGTGCATCTTCACTTGCTTCCTTGCACTTAACCAAGTTGATAATCTTCACCTTTTACCTTCTAAGGTCTCTGGCACTAGATCAATCAGTGTGCCTTCTTACAATTTTAGCACAAAGGTGACACTAGAGTGATTTGTTCTTGGCCCTTCAAGTGCCCTGCACTATTTATCTAGTGTACATGTCTCTTTTGCTACATCTGCTTATGCCTAGTAAGCTTCACATGCCCACTACTTAGATGGTTAGCCTCATATGATTATGGGAACAAGTGCTTGAATCACCTAATTATAATTATGCATGAAGTGTTAACACATAAGTTTTTGTGGCCACCATGCACCGCTCACTGCCCTCATACACTATACAAAGAATCAAACAAAATAATAAAAAGAATGGTTTGGCTTGCACGAAATGGTATCTTGGTCAAATTACTCCCAACTAAATTGTGACCAAGAAGTCAGTGTTTCCATGGTATGAGCACCATCCTACTACCTGTATGGCTTCAATCTATTGGCACTGAAATTCCCAAGGAACATTTCACTGATCAATGTGCACAACTTGCATGCGCTTATTTCCAAGATGTGGTGGATGATGTAGGGTCCATCCACCATATTTGTAACTTTCTTAGGTGCTTGAAGTACTTGGAACCATAGAATAATACCAATGATCCTTCAGTCAACTCTTTGTGTTTGACATACTTGTCATGCTAGAATTTTGAGTGTGCTTTTTCAATCTGATGACTCCATTTGGCTTGGGCATGCTTCTCATCCAAGTTATCCAAGTCTTCTAACCTTACACTTAAATATTTTTTGTCATCTAATTGACCAATCCATGCAATGTATAAGGAGGTCACCATGAATTTTATGGGCAAAACTGATTCAATGCCAAACACCAGTTGAAATGGTATAGCCTTGTTCAAGCACTTGTATGTCATATGCTATGCCTAAAGTACCACTAAAACATGATCATCCCAATCCTTGTGACCCACATCACATATCTTTTTCAAGCACATTCCTAAAATATTGTTGAATGCCTCAACTATGATGTTGGCCTAGGGATGATATGAGGTGGTCTTGTGGTGTGCCACCATGTATTTAGTCAAAAAGATGCACACCATCTCATTGGTGAAATAAGTGCCCCTATTTCTAGTTAAAATTAATGGGCACCCATACTAGCTTATGATGTTATCCCATATAAAGCACGTGGTTATTACAGCTATGTAGTCTTTGGTCAGTGTGAATTTGGCCCACTTGGTGAAATAGTCTGTGGCTACTAAATGTATCTAGTACCTATGCACTATGTTATAAGAGTTATTGGCCCAACAAAATCAATGGCCCATTTTCTAAATGGTGTCTAGGCAAGAATGGGGATGAGAGGCATCTCATCCTAATGGTTGGGATTTCATGTGTACTAGTATACATCACATGCCTTAGCGTACTCCTTGATGTCTTAGAACAGGCTTGGCCACCACAAACCTGACTACAATACCTTACATGCCATTATGTCTCTAGCATAATAGCCTCTTACAGTCCCTTTAGGTGTTTCCTAAAGGGTGGAGACCCATTCATGTTCTAAAACACACTAGTGCATGAATTCATCCCTACTTAGTTTGTACAACTCCCCCTTAATGAGATGAAAGGGGGTAGCATAGACCATAATTTATTTCTTATCCTTAGTTGACAAGGTTTGGGGCACAAGCCTAGATGTTAGGAAAGTGGCAATCTCTACCAAATATTTAGGGGCATGTTGGACTCGATATAGTTGTGCACCTAGCATGTCATCCTTAATCAATGACATTGCATTTCTAGAATTGATGTGGGATAAATGGTCTAGCCCCAAGTTCTACTTCTCAAGTTTAACAACTATGGAGAATTGGAACTCCTAGAAGATAAAAATCTATCTGCATATACACCCATGTAAAACATGCTTTTTCACGACGTACTTGAGTGCCTCATAATCTATGAAAAAGATGAATGAGGTTGCTAATAGGTATTGCCCAAATTTTTATAAGGCATAAACCATGGCTAGCACCTCACGCTATATGGTGAAGTAATTTTTCTCTGCCTATGTCAATTTATTGTTTGTAAAGTTGATGGGGTAATCCATCTTGCCTTCACCTAGTTTTACTAATACAGTGCTAATGGAAGAGCCTGAAACATCGACATGGACATGGAAAGGAGTAGTCTATTTTGGAAATTATAGAACTAGCATGCTATCTAACTTTATCTTTAGTGTTTCAAAGGCTTCCTCTTATGCTTTGCATTAGTATAATGGCCTATCCTTATGCAAGAGCTCTTTTAGAGTCATTACGATCATTACATAGCTCCAAATAAAGTTCTTGTAGTAGCCATAAAGTCCTAGAAAGGAATGAATGTATTTCAATGTTGAGGGAGTCTAGAGCTAGATTATGATGGCTATCTTTGCCAGATCAACAAGAAAACCATCCTTACAGATGATGTGCCCAGGAAATGTCCCAAATGGAGTTGTGAAGATGTACTTCTTTAGATTCGAAGATATTTAGATCTGCCTACACCTCTCAAACATGAGGCAGAAAATGTCATAGTAGTCTTTCATAAGACCATACATAGTCTAATCATTGAGATACACTTGGAGGAACTTATGGATAAAGTATTTGAAAGTAGTGATCACTACCTTGGAGAATATGAATGGTACATTCTTAAGTCCAAAGGTCATCACTTCTTATGTGAAATAACCCCATTCATTTGTAAAGGTTATTTTGGGTTTATCCTCCTACTAGATCTACACTTGATGGTAGCCCAAAAATCCATCAATGGAAGTGTAGATTTTGTAACCTATGACTCCATCCAGGACCTCATAGATGAATGGGGTCGGGAATGGATCATTGATGTAAGTGGCATTCAAAAACCTATAGTTGATGTAGATATGTATGAACCCATCCTTTTTGATGTTGATGACCATCAAACTTACCCATATAGATTATTATACTGAGTAAAATGATGCCAGCCATCAGCATTCCATCAATCTCCATTTTTACCTTGTTGTGGATATTGGAATTCATCTGATATGGGAACTTCTTAACTAGCCTCGTGCCATCCACCAACTTGATGTTCATTTTTACAAGAGAAGGTGAGTTCCTTTCATATCCTAGTAGTTATGTAGGAATAGGTCTTGAAATTCCTTTAGGAGGTCAACAATTCACACCATCTCTGCCTCAGACTAGTAAGCACCTATAATGGCAATCTTCAGCTTGCCCTCTACACTAATGTCTACTTTAGTGGTCTTGAGTGGTGCATAGTAGGGTTCATTTATATCCTGATGAGATTCTACAACTTGGCTTATCCCCTCAATTATTTCAATTCAAAGATGTGTTAGATCATCTTCATTTAGGGTGTTGTCATCCACAAGGCACACAAGTTTTTATCTTCCTGTTAGAGCCTTCTAATTGCGCTCTTTTTTGGTCTCATCATCTTCCTCACTAGAATTACTTTTGAGCACTGTATCATTAAATAATTTCAAGAGCACTATTATTTTCTCCCCAAACATTTACATAAAGTGTTCTTCTAGGATGGCAGTGACTTCAAACATGGCCCTATAGATGACTTGTAGTGGATCCAATAGCTGTAAGTTTTGTGAAGAAAAGGAAAAGGTGTGCACAAACCTCTCCTTGAGTATTTCCCATTTTTATATCTCATGTTGCATCTCATTAACAATGTACCATGCTCACACCCATGTTTTCAAGGTCTTATAGAAATCATGCACCCACAAGCCTCTTGGTACATTCTTGCCATAGTCTAGATTTCTTCACGTAGATGTATATGCATGATTGGATCAAAATCACTAGAGTAAGTAGGTATGTCCAAGTACTCATTACTATTTTTAAACCTAGTGCATATTACTACCTTCACATCTTGCCATGTGGGCAAGCTAGGTCTTTGCACTACCCACCACCAAGGAATAGTGATTTCCAAGGTATGCACTAATGTACCCATTTTATCTATTTCTTCCAAACATAGGCTTTGATGTCATGGACATACCATTCTATGGGCTAGATTCCTTCATACTTTGGGAGCATTACAAGATTCCCTTTAATTATTTGGAACACATTTTTCTCCATCTTTTGGGTATAGGGAACCCATTTCTTCTTGGGGCACTCAATCCTAACCAGCCCTATCCTATTCTATGGGATCGATTGTGCATACTAGGTGGTACCTTTGGCTAGTGACCTCAAAGGCCTCTTTGATCCAATGCTCGTAAGTTAAATTAGTTATATTAGAGGCTAATTTTCCATCCTTCCATTTGAGCATGCCTTGGTCACTAGGGTTGAGATTCTTAATGCCCTACATCGTAATGTTATAAATGTGGTTGATCTCATCCTTGAGATCAACACTTACTACATATGGGGGCCCTTAACCACTTGATGACCTCAAAGTTAGATTGGAAATCAGCACCCATGATATCTACAATGACACCCTTCAAGATCCTGATAGGCTGCACTCATTTTTTAAGCCATGAACAACATGTGAGGTGAAAGCTCCAAGGGTGGCCACCCCATCTTTTCCCAAGTGGTTTGGATCAAAATATTAACCTTTATGCCTGTGTCAACTAGTAATTCACAAAATGACCACTCATTGATGGTGGTGTCTATCAATAACTCTTGGTCATACTCAACATTCTAAGTATGCCTTACTTCACATGCCCATTCCATATGTGGCACAAAAAATTCTATCATTTGAGCCATAGCCTCTTCTTCTAGTTTCTTCCCTGCATGATTCAATAACAAATCTTTCAGTAGGGACAACATCCCTTCAGTTTGTAGGAGGCATAAGATTTTAGACAACTCTTATACTTTGGCCTCTTGGTTGTCTTGTCTTCTACATGAAGTGGTGGCCTGTACCTCTAAATCTCTAGCTAGCTAGAGTTCTCCCTACAAATTCTATATCATGCCCATGGCTTGTTGAAAGATGTCCTTCTATCATGTAGGGTCAGGATAGGGCACAACTTTTGGCTTGAGCTATGTTATGTGCTTAGTGCAACTTGAGTCACCATACTTCAAGTGTAGTTATTGAGTTAGTGTAGTAGGTGGCTAAGTGGTAAACCCACTTTGGGTCATGGTATGCACCTTATACGTCTCATTGCAAGTATGTTGTGGCTTGGGAGCCCACCTTTCCTCTTTGGAATTGTGTCTCACCATTACTGCTCTTTTGTCCATACCATGCTAACTTTGAGTTGTCTTTTTGTACAAGTTTGGGCACTCTCTGGCTGAATGTAGTCCTTGATAGTACCTATAGTTTAGGTACGTGTGTTAGTCATGTTGATAATGCTCAATTGACCCACACTTGTAACATGATCATGGTGGGAATATTACTCCACCATGTCCTCCTCCTCACCCACACACACCTCATTGGTTTCCATAACCCATATTATTCTATCATTAGCCCTCATTGCATTGACCTGTATGACTACCAATTGATGTTATTGCATACCTCACACCTCTTTGCATGTTTTGGTGTATCTCATCAATGACCCGACAGTTTGTTGTTAACTGTGTATAAGCATCACCCATCTTACAATAAATTGTGGTGTTCAATTGAATGGCATGCTTGGGATTTTTCCTGGTTGGCACTCAAGAATTTAAAGGTCAAAAGGCTATTTCCTTGTTGTAAAATTGATGTTCGTGGGCCTGTCACTGTTTGAAAACCAATGGCTAGTCTATTTCCCTAAAATTGACGGCTTCAGAGACGTCACTATCCTTGGCAAATCCTTCAGTTCTTTTCTTTTGTTTTAGCCTTTTTTGCTCCAGTTGAACTTTTGTCTCAGCCAATTTTCCCGTAGACAAAAAGTCTGCAAGAATTCTTTGATCACTGCTTCCCTTTGTTTGACCTTCAAAATTTCTTTGAGTTTTTTCTCCTACGGCATTTTTCCAAATTTCTTCAAGCTTTTTGTTTGAAGGAATTCCTTCGAACAAAAAGTCTAAAAGAAATCAATTTATGCCATTGCCTTTTTATTTTCACATGATTTTCTTCCAAAGAATTTCTTCGGACAAAATGTTCGAAGGAATTCCTTCGGACATTTTGTCTGAAGAAATTCTCATATTCTCGCCTTGAAAATTTCTAAAAGAATTTTGACTTGCCTTTTGCATTTTTCGATGGAATTCCAACCCTTTCAGCCTTCCCTTTGGTCCCTTTGAAAATGTTCCCTACCCTCTAAAAGGGTACTTGGGTCAGGAACTGCCCTCTTCAAGGGCACTTGTTCTTCGAGAGACCTTCTTGAATCTTCTTATTGAACCATCCCTTTAAAACAACCTATTGAACTAATCATTGAACCAACAATTTGAACCATTTCTATTGAACCAATTTAATGGTTCAATGGTTGTTGAACCAAAGCATTGAACCGAATGTTTGAACCAAACCAATTGAACCAAGGCATTGAACCGAAATGATGAATTGACTGAGTGAACCAAGTGATTGAAATAGTCGTTGAAGTTTGCTATTGAACCAAGGCATTGAACCAAGCCTTTGAAATGAGCACTTGAACCAAAATTAACTGAACCAATAAAACTAAATAGTTCAATGGTCCGAAGAAACTTTTGTAAAAGCCTGCACTCATTGAACTAGTTCTTCATCTGCCAAAAGGCACCCCTGCAGAGTCCGTAGAAATGCCTACAGAGTCTGTAGAAATGCCTAGACTTGTGCAAAATAAAAAATGTACTAGCTCAAAATAGCAGGGGAAAAGGGGGACTGATTTTGGCCTGTTGGACCAAAAATGGTCAACAAATTGGTGACTCCCAGGGGAAGCATACCTGCTATGCTTAAAAACTAGTTGCCTTAAAATCCATTAGGCACAAAGTCGGAATGCAGCTTGAAAGGTTAACAACAGCCTTGAGAGATCCAAGAATCAATCATGAAGATTTGACCCCACACACAAAGGAAAACGCGCACAAGGCTAAAAACACTACTTGTGAAAATAACACTTAGGGAAAACATGAAAAGAAACTGAAAGCAAACTACTATGTACAGCTAACCAGGTATATTTGCCTCCCTCCTAGATCAAAGGGAGAATTTCTTAAGTCCCCTTCCTGGAAAGGAAACTTATGGTGCCAGACAAGTGGTTGAATGGAATGGAGACTTGGTGACCTGCTCCTCTTGCCTGCCACCTTGATTGGTTTGCATCTGAGTGGATCAGAGTCAAACATGCTTCCAACATATATGTACTCTTCTTGTTCTTGGAAGCTTTTTGAATAATATTCCTTCATGCTGGTGCGTCTCACCAAGAAATCAATGGTTGTTAGTTCATCACCATAAGCCCTTTGATATGCATAGTCCCTTTGCAGTGCATCATGGTTTGACTCGTTCCCTTCTGCTTCATTGAAGACCCTGTCAAACTCATCCTCTACTTCCTCATGGCTTTCTTGAAGAAGGGTGACTATTGTGATGTCTGAAATGGAATAACAAATTGATTGCTAATACCACAAAACATCACCTTCTTATTTAAAACTCTCTTCTTCAAAGCTATCCTCAAGATGGCCCAGCCTCTCCTTTTCCTACTCAAGGATCAGAGTCTCTAGTTGTTCAAAGACATCCATCTAATCCTCCTCCAACTCAGGCTCCTTGGCATAGTCATCCTCTTCATCGAAGCAATAAGGAAGTTCATGAAATAAAGGAGGAGAGAGGTCACCATGCTTACTTTCCTCTTCATATTGCTAGAACATCTGCATGTATGTATGACCTGCATATTCTCCATTGCTAATGATGTCTTCAAAAGTAACCTCCATGATGATTTCCTCTTCATAGACATCCATGATAACCTCTTGGGAAACTACAAATTGGATCTTTTCTTCCTCACTCACCTCCTGCAAAATAGGTTCCTCCTTGAGAAGGGATGAAGTGGAAGGCTGATGATTAAAACCATGTGGAAGAGGAGGCAATCATTGAGCTAGAATCAAATGATTCTCCTCTTTCCATTTGAACTTGCACTCACGCATATGTCTATGTTTTCCTTATGTGTTAAGTCATTTTCTTTTATGCTTTCATAGAACGATTCTAGCATGTCTAGTGCATTGTGAAATCTCTTCTTCTGCAGGTCTGCCAGAAGTGTCTACAATAGGAATATAGGTGCATGTGAATAGGATACTAAAGTGTGTCTCAGAACACCTTTGATAGTTCTTCATCCCTGTATCTCTATGGACCCATGACTCACTGATACAGAAGAGTTTCCCACATCAGATGAAGTGTATGATAGCTTTTTCTTGGTGAAAAAGTGTATGTTCGAGCTAAGCAAATAAAAACTTTTTTGGTGTATCACCTTTTAGTTTAGGTTTAGGGTCTGTTTGCAGCATCCTTCTCCCTTTTCACCCCCCCTTTGTTTCATTTATTTGTTAGCAGTAGGAAGTCCAGGACCTAAAAGATACATCAGAGGGAGTTATCCCTTATCTAGAGACTCTCCCCCCAGTTTTACCTTGCCCATAGGCAAGAGGGGAGTTTCCATTGTTGCATGTGGAAGGTAGGAGCTTGGCCTCCTGTCTAGGGTGAAATCCACTACGTCAACACCTACCAAACACCTCTTTGCATGTTTTGTGTATCTCATCGATGACCTGACAGTCTATTGTTAAGTGTGTATAAGCATCACCCATCTTAAAATAAATTATGGTGTTCAATTGAATGGCATGTTATAGTATAGAGTAGTTCCAAGAGTCATGTGGCCCATGGCAAACTTCATAGTTGAGGAGTAGGGTGTGAGAATTTCTTCATGGTTAGTTATTCTTATTATGCCCCTCCATCTCATAGTTAGTGTACTATAACCCATTGTGAGTGTTGTGTGCCAAACCAATAATCAACTTCTATAGTTAGGAGGCCATTAATGCAATCTAAACCTCCATAAATGGGCTGATTTTAGTATCGATGCTACCTACTGCCTCAGCCCAGAGCACGGTTCAAGAACTTCACAAGGGTCCATGAAGGTCTTCATGGACAATACTCATCTAAAGGGTACTAATACGCCTCCAATAAACCATTACACATACTGGGAGGGGTGGATGTCATATCAAATCTTTGAGATAAGATTTTTAAATCATGCTTCATACAAGTGCATGCTCATAGACAATATTTGGCTAATTTACTTAAGTACCACATACTCTACTACTCAAACTCAAGGATATCAAACTCTTTCAAAAAGACTTCCTTCAACATATTATAATCAACCATAGCCTAGTTCAGATCAAATTTTTGATACCAGGTATGGGTGCTATCTAATAGGGTGGTTATGAATTAGGTTACCTTGTGCTCAAGCTAAGTGATGCCTTGAGTGTGTCATTGTAGCTCACACTTAAGCACATTCTCTATGGCATTCTTGGCATCATGATATTTAGGAAATTACATCGCCATCTTGTAGTATATCTATTGAAAGGGTGACACTGGGTTCTAAGGCACTTGTCCCCCTTGTATTTGTGTTGGAGGTGGCCCTCCAATGTATCTAATTATAGGTCAGGGTGTTGACCTTGACATTACCAATTATGATATTGAACTTGTTGGCAAAATATCACTAACTTGTGGCATTGTGCCACTCCCTATGGGTTGTTTCCCAGATGGTGCAACTGACATTATTTGCACAAGAATGCTTGCACCTATGTTCATGGTTCCTAGATTGGTGTTTATTAGGTTCATCATATCCTAACTTAGTTCCTTGTAGGAAATCACTTGATCAATAACAAACTCTTGATCCAAATGTTGAATCCTATCAAAGTTGACATCGATAACAAGTTTAGTTACCCTTCTTCTATCTTCTAATGGGGAATCTAGTGCATGAGCTTATGCTTTAGGTTTAAAATGGGTAAGTGATTTTGGTGCATTTTCAACCACCACATCTTGTAGTAACCCATTGTATCCTACACCTAGCTATTAAGCCTGGTCTCTTACTTCTTCCTCTCTCTCTCTTCATGCTACTACAATTCAAGGGATCCTTCCCCATGCCCTTCCTACTCCCATGGGTCCTCTTGGTACTTTCAATTTCCAGACCCTACATTAGCCTATGCCTTTGTTTACTATAGTTTAACCTTTAGAGCTATTGAGTGTCAAGTTTTTATTCATTCTTCCTCCATTGCACCTTACCTACACTTCCCCTTCTCACCTTCTGTGATTTCTCATATGCACAAAGATTTTAGCCTTCTATTATTACGATTTCTATACTATATTCCACCAAAAGCTTCTTTAGTTTAGTATCAAGCCCTCTTATGAATGCACCCCTTGGTTCATGAAGAAACTCATACTTTGCTTCTTTCAGGCATGAGAAGGTCAACAGTGTGAACTCCAACATGTAGATATTCAATGTACCACTCCACCAGTTATCCACAACATGTATCCAAATTTCATCCATGCTCTCCAGACTCTTTATGTGATCTATAATCCACTTGAGGCACTGTCTGTAGCTTCACCTTTTAGTAGTAGTGTAGGCAACCAACCATTGGTACACATGCTCAGGTATCTCATAAAATAACACCTCATACATAGCATCGTATAGGTTGGCTTGCACCTATTTTCTTGGCTCCTATCCTTTACATGTGGGATGCTTATGCACAAAACTATCCTCCACTTGCTCTAGTTAGCACTTGATATTCTCGAGTGATAGTCAAAGAATCACTTTATTGCACCATTGCAACAACAAAATACAACATGGGTCCCAGCAATGAAACCAAACTGTTGTAAAAAAGTTTACTAGGGTATATTTTATGCTTGGTCATGCACTTAGCTATCAAACCAAGCTAGTTTTAGACTTAGTGGAGCTAGGCACGAGCATAACAAGGTTTGGTGCACAATATTTAAAACACTATTACACTGGCATTAGTTTCACTAAGGTACAAGCCCTATACACTCACCCAAAGTGCAACAGTAAAGGGACCAAGCCCATGTTAGGCTATTTGCAACATGGCACAACTTAGGGTTCAAAAGGACTTAGTCATTGGCAAGGGGGGTTCAAGTGGCCTCCTGATGCTAGGTTATTCATGAGAATTTCATTAGGCACAGGCCTTCCTAAGGACACAAGTCCTGAGGTGCAAGTTCATACTAGTGGGACAGATCTTCCCAATGACACAAACCACTAAATAGTGGGTTAAGGGTCATTCAGTTACTTAGAAAAGTCATAGGGATGGATTAGGTTTGAGTGATCATCCTCAAGGTAACACTCTAAGCACATGTCTTAGGGCCTTGGCACAATCTGGTTCTAACACTTAGTCTATTTTAGGTAGGCCAAAGTTGTTATATGGCATAAGGATGCCATTAGTGACTAGGGATAAACCTCTATCTTACAATACATTCACATAAACAACTAAATCATTGCTATAGTAAACCAAGTCATAAATATATCACTATGATATCTATACTATAAGAATCAACACATTAATGTTTCAATGACATTCTTCATTGACTATATAGTTTAGTATATAATGTTCAAGATATAAAACAAAGCATACACTCTTCCCTACCACTACTCATGCCTAGAGGCTCACAAGCAAGCTTGGGCTATACATATGAATGTCTAATCTATCTTATACAAAATATAAATACTTAGGTTGGCCCTTTATTTCTCTAGAGCTTTGTTGCCTTAGTCACCCTTTTTTATTCTTCAAAATAAACCTTATTTTATAGGCAATTGGGTATCTACTTGCCAGGTCAGATGGGCGCATGCCAAGAGATGAGCTATCATGAGTCTGTCAGCTCCTCTACACTTCCCAAGTTGGATGAGTGCATGCCATATGATGAGTTGTCACTAGGGGATTGCTTTCTCACCTGCTCCACTCTTCTAACATCCATGCTTCTCGAGTTGCCATGTACAAGTCTAGAAAAGATGTTCTTTGAAAGTCAATGCCACATAACTACCTGTCAATTGGCACGAGATCCACAAGGACTCTTCTAACTGGTGCCAAAATGTACAAAAAGGGGAGCAACCACTCCAAAGGCTACCTTGCATCGAGATAGTTCTAGTTGGCATGGTTCACGTAGTTGCTACAAAAGGGGGCCCAACACCCTCCTGCGCTTGTGATGTATATACCATGTTGATGGTAAAGGAGCAAATGTGGAATGAAAGATGTGAACCCAGTACTTTGAAGCCACACGTTCCTCAATCGAGTATTCAACACATTTATGAATATAGATTTTAGGACACTCACCTTCTTAGAAGAAAGGATAATTACTTCTAATGACCTACGATAGTTGGAACCTAATAATCATGAGCTCGCACACATGATCTTAGTCGAGCTAATCATTTCTATGAATTACCCACCATGTTGCTACAACTCCCTTCAAAGCATAGTTTAAATCACTAACTCACTAACTGATGGTGGGTACATGAACTTGTAGGTATAAAATGAACTGATTGATATCCTCAGTCACATAGTACATAGGAAGTTATCTCTCATGTGCAAAGACCATTCTCATAGATCAAAATTCATGATCACCACAAGTCCAATTGAGTAAGTGCATGTCTGAGTCTCTACTGATAGATGAAGCGATTTACCAAGGCAAAGTGCCTTCTCTAGTTGGTTTTATATAATACTTTATATGCTCATCTGATTGATATAGAAAGTCAACTTTTGAACGAGTAGGGGATTTAACAGACATGGACACATAATCCTCAATGATAAACTAGGTTGCCAATGATTGAGTAACTACTAGTTTAGGCTGCCATTATTCAAATGTATTTAAATTTTGAGTGAGAAAAGATTATCCCTGAGGTTTAGTATGCTCATATAAGAAGTTGCACTCAGATGCGAGCAGAGCTTTTGGGTTCTCTTTTGAGTTTACCTTCATCCAGCTAGTTTCTTGTGTGACATATGGAGATTATGGTTCAACCAGAATGATGTAAGTTTTGTGTGCTTTGTTCAAAGGAATGGTGACAACCTTATCTTCTTGATGTGCCTCTAGTTAATTTTGCATAGTATTGATAGTCATCTGATATTCATACATCCATTTCTTACCAATCAATGCAAGGTAATGTGTTATTGCTATCTTCATATCGATGACTTCAAAGTCACCTCATAGAGTTATTTCTATGACTTTGATTTTAACATCTTCTAATCTACCAATACACTCAACTCGTTTATAGTCAACTAAGCTCAAATTTACTAGGTTGTAACTTAGAACTAGTCGTCTAATAGCCTCCCATGTAGACCTAGGAATCATGTTGACTATGCTGTCAAAATCAAAGATAACATTTGGAATTTCACAGCCTGTAACCTCAATGTCGATTCATGCGTCTACATCTCATGGCTTCTTTGTTTTGATATAAAAAATAAGCTTTTTTGTCTTTTATTACCCTCACTATGCAAACTCCAGTAGATTATGTAGCAAGTTTGTGATATTTTGAGAGATGTCTTCATTGTGCAGTGTGCTTAAAAGTTTCAGTAGATCTATCAACACAATAAGAACTCCATCCTGATGCATAATGTGCATGATCTGGGCATACATCTTAGCATCTATTGATGTAGCATCTCTTTCAGTAGTGTCTTGGTGTTGAATGTTTTTCAACATTTACACAACTTCATACATGAGCCCCTTTTCTATAGTTGGGTTTGGGTATTTGTCCTATTTTATACTTTTGTTTCAAAATGATCATACTCCAACCTTCTTCTTTGCTCACCTGTAGCTATTTTCCTTTGGAAATTGACTTAGATTTTGGTTGGGTCATGAAACAGTAGCCTTTAATTTTATGGTGGGATGACTAACACCGAAAGCAAGTGTAATCAGCTAAATTCATATATATGATCCTTAATTTGGAAGAAATGAGCATCAAACACTTGAATATTGATGAATTCTTTAAGATATTTTGAAATATAAATTTGTACACAAACTTTTTTTCTCTGGGCGAGTAGAGAAACACTTATCCTTCTCTATGCAAACCACAAGATCAATGGGTTCAACAAATTGGTCAAGAAAAGCCTAGTGCAAGATAGGAAAGCTAGGAAATTTGACCTAGATAAAAACTTTAAAGAACATATTATTAAATGCAAAAAAATATTGAGTTTACCTAATAATACACCTTCATAACCAACCTTTGTACCTTCTTGATTGACACTTCCTCTAAAGACAACTCCATAACTAATAAAAGTGTCATAAAATGTATAATAAATACCAAAAAAATCAAAAGAAAGAATGTAATGACTCCAATATACAACATTCACAACATACAAAATACCATCTTCGAATCCATAACACACCCAAGCGAAGCCCATAGTTAAAAGCGATACCGCATTTATTAGGATTTTCAAGTGATTAGAAAAAAATCGCTAGTCATGTTATGCACATGTCAACTTAACCCCGACTTCTCCCAATTGTAATGAGTCTAGGGTCTTTTTAGGGGATGTGACCAAGAAAATACCTAATTTATAAACATGATCTACATCATGATAATGATAATATCATGCCGGGGCAACATGATAATATCATGTGGGGAATGAGTCCTTCGAATTTGGAGTACGAAGCCCAGCTAATGATATACTCATGACCAACTTAAACAGCATTTCGTTGCGAGTAATTTTGCACTCCATAACTTCGTAATGGAAATGCTTAAGGTCGTCGGTTGGCTATAAAATGCCCACCAAAGCTACCTTCAAATTCTACACACAACTTTGCTGCTTGCGAGGCGAACAAAACTTGTGCAGAGGCCGAACGTGCAACAACAGAATGATAAAAATAAAATAGAGACTATCAAGCTGTTGGGATTTTCTTTTACTCTGGTTATATTAAAAAATGGAGATTCAGTCGTTTAAGAACAACAACATTGCTGCTCCATGAAAGAAACTAAACTGCCTATTCAACACAGCGGAACAGATGTAAACATGACTCAAACAACTTGCAAAGACATGTACAAACAAACTAACTATTTCTATTAATGAGATTCATAATACAGACTCTTTTAATGAGCTTCAGCTCTCATCCTTATAACACAATGGCCATTCTGTAGGCCTTCACAACTAGATTCAATGGCCGTTCTGAGGCTCATTGATCCTACCAGCTTCAGTTGGAATGCACTTCTGTGCATACACAAGTCATACAAGTAGGAGCTTCTGCTCTCAACACCTAGCACTGCAGGCTGGTGGAACGAACTGGGCAGATCTACGCTGCTCCAGAATTCATTGGCTAACACAATACATCCACTTCCCTTTTATAGCATTCGATAGAAGTCTCTAGAGAAGTCTGCTCAAACAATCAGCTCAACGAACAACAGTGAATGCATTAACTCAGTTGGAACAATTTGTCAAAGTTAGATGAAGATTGGATCGTCGGTTAGATATTCGTAGAGATTATGTAGTTGTGAATATTAATTGCATGTAGGCAGGGTAGAGTATAGGTGGCTTCAGCGACGTTTTCCAACACCCCCCCTTACTCTAGACTGCCAGAGTAGTTTTCGAGAGCTGCATCTTGGAGCAAGATACAAAAATTCTCCCCCATAAGTTGAAAACTAATCAAAAACTACTTATAACCTTTTTTCTTTTTCTTTTTTTTACAATGCCTTTTATGCGGAATACACCGTCTTGCGAAATACATCGCCTTATATGTGGAATACACCACCACCATGCAGACTTCAATCTGATTTTGAACATATTCGACGCATTTTGTCTTTGGCATTCGGAACAGGGTCTTCGGAGCAATCTTCTTTGTAATACGCCTATTATCTTTGGCATTACATGCATCTTCGGAGCATCTTCTTATCTTTGGAGCAGTCTCACTTTACTTGATAACTGTGACGCTGGTCCTTCGTTGGCTTCCACGCTCTTCCATGATCTGGTCCTTGAAGCTCTCCATGATCCTTTTCCTTTTTCGAAGCTACTAGGCTCTTTTCAACACTGCCTAGGGGTTCCTTTTATTTACTACGCCTTTTTACATGGCCTACGATCTCCTTTCCTCCGCTGGTTGTATGGTAGCACCTCAAAGCTGCGATCTTAATCTTCCTTTCAGCCAAGCTTTGGCTTCTTGCTCCTTACATTGTGGGTGAGCTCTTTGGCTCTTCTGCCATGATTTGCAAACATTTTCCAATGCTGCCTGAAGGTCTGCATTTTTTTTACGAACTGAGCTTTAGTCTCTTCTGCCAACACTCAATTCGCTGCTCCATCTCCCTGCTAGCTGCGATCTTCTTTGATCATCTTTCCAAAAATCTCCTCTTTCAACAACTCAACAATTGCTGCTACTTTCTGTTTTAAAGACTGCATCAAAATCAGTCTAGAATCCACAATCTTCTCTCTAACACAACTTCCCACAAACTACCTATCTCAATAGGCTCTTTCACTGGCTACATTCTTTGGCAGCACATCATCTCCTAACGCCAAACTGTTAAGCTAGCCCTCCTTGGCTTTTTTGTCTTGCAGGTAGACTTCAGTTTGGGTGGTGCACTGACCTCTTTTCTTCAGTATAGTTCATGTTTAATCTAGGGAAGTCTGTGCATTCGCTCAAAAGCAAGTCTTGTGTTATCTATTCTTGGGTTTTTGTTGTTTGATAGTGCACTTCAAACCAAGTAAAGTCAAGGTTGAAGCCTTGAGGAGCTGTTCTTATGAAGTGAATGAAGATTAAAGGTGATGCTTCTCTAAAACCATGATTCACCTGATTGACCACTAAAGGTAACATAATGTAACAGATGTAAAGAGCATTCAAACATCTTGATACACACAAATCAAAGACGTAAAAACAAACTAACTATTTCTATTAATGAGATTCATAATACAGACTCTTTTAATGAGCTTCAGCTCTCATCCTCATAACACAATGGCCATTCTGTAAGCCTTCACAACTAGATTCAATGGCCATTATGGGGCTCATTGATCTTACCAGCTTCAGCTGGAATGCACTTTTGTGCATACACAAGTCATACAAGTAGGAGCTTCTGCTCTCAACACCTAGCACTGTAGGCTGGTGGCAGGGGTTAAATTTGGCGGCCATTTAAACGTTTTTGAAGTTTTTACACGTAAAATATAGTCACATTATATTTTTAACCATATCAAACGACAGACGAAAACTTAAACTACTTGTCAAATTGATGTTTACAATAAAAAATTGACCGTTTTAAAATTATTAATAGGAGTGGGGACTTGGACTAGTCAGAGTCTGGGACTAGAGTCTCAGAGTGGGAAGTGAAAATGTCACGACCTATAGTCACAGTCTGACATGACCAAATGCATAAATAAAATGTGACGGTGTTCGGACCCCAGATTCAGAGGCACAATAAGATAAAATAGGAGACTAGACAGCATTACCCAAGCGTGACATTAAGGTAAAGTGGAATCATTGTCGAAACATAAACTCGAAGGAAACTAACCAGAAAAAATATTCAAACATTCCCATTTCCTAGCAACTTGGCCGCCATTCCTAGCAACTTGGCCGCCATTGAGGATTAAAAATGAATTGAGGATCGCTGATTCGTCGAGTCATTGACATTAGTGAGAATAATTAAAGGTCATATTTTCCATGACTTAATGAAATTTAAATTTTCTATTGTTCAAGTGTAACTACCATTAATATAAGAGATGGAACAAAGGTTCCAAAGGTGAACTCTGACAAGACTCCACAATCGCCCCACTTCACGAAACCTCCTTCATATTATGTGCGTGCAAAGTTCAAAGTTTTTGAATTATTTTTGGTTAATTTTTTGCTCAAAAATTTGGTGGAAAGGGCGACTCTCTAAGTTTATAAACCAGTGGAGGAGATGGATCTCAGTGCAACGAGCAATGAAGAATCATTTTCCTTCGCATGGCTCAGCCAATGTTTTTTCTTCCCACTCGAAGATGGAGAAGAGGAGTGATTCTTTCAATTTTGCACTCTGTGAGATTTACATCTTGCTTTGGTCGATCATCCGACTCCAACTCAGGGCAGTCTTTTTCCCTTTGTTTTTCATTCTTCAATGTTTTTTTCCCCTTTCAAATGTTTTTTTTTTTTTTTTCATTTAAGAGTTTAGAACAAATAAGGGTTTATTTTGAGAACAACGTTTACCTGTACCGCAAAGGGTTTATTTTTATAACATCGCTTGCCTCTATTGTAAATATTTGTGTGAATCTCTTCTAAGGTTGTTGCATTATCTTATAATAGTCACGTATTTGAGTTTCAAAAACAATAACCCCTAACTTTTACCTTTATGAATAAGGTGTACACTATCATTTGAACTCAAATCTTGTGTTGAGATGGTTAACACAGGGTTTGTGATCCGATTTTTTTTTTGGTATATACTATGGATTTGTTTCTGCTTCTTTTATGGGTACACTCCTATTAGATGCCTTTTCTAAAAGGTTACGCCGTGTAATGTGATGCACTGTGTGTCTTTGCTATTTCATTTTAAAACATCTTCCCACAAAAACTATAAATTTGTAGGTTGAATTTATAATATTTTATTATTATTATGTTGATTGTCATCTTACAAGGTATTTCATAGTTGAATGGTTGCATATTTATTTTCTGGGTTGTTGTGGTGTTTTCAATAAAGCCTTCTAACCAATTAAAAGTGGTGTCTTGGCTTTTCTTTACCCCCAAACATGGACAATTTAGGGAAGAAACAAGAATAGGGCTTTGTGTTAATGGTTGAAGGCATTATTGTTCTGGGTGCGTCTCTACCATTGTTTGGTGTAGAATTGGACACTTTACCCAATTCAAAAACATTTGCATGTGAAAATGTTTCCCAAATGAACTACATCAGCGAGAAAATAAGTGGCTCTTCCTATACATTCCGGAATCTCGATAGTCTACTCACCTATAATTTAAATACATAAAAAATATTATGACAAGGTATAGCATTTTATAGATATATTTACACACATCTAATAAAATATGATTTCATTTATATTAATAATATCTTTATTTTTATATCATTTTACTATATAAAAATAAATATTTTCCTATTTATATAAAAATTATGAAAATTAAAAATGAGAAATGAATGTCATGTGCAAGGTGACATTATGTTAAAAACCGTCATAAATTTTTTTTTTGACGAATAAAAGTGACCGTCAAATTTAACCCTTGGCTGGTGGAATGAACTGGACAGATCTACGCTGCTCCAGAATTCATTGGCTAACACAATACATCCACTTCCCTTTTATAACATTCGATAGAAGTCTCCAGAGAAGTCTGCTCAAACAATCAGCTCAACAAACAACAGTGAATGCATTAACTCAGTTGGAACAATTTGTCAAAGTTTGATGAAGATTGGATCGTCGGTTATATATTCGTAGAGATTATGTCGTTGTGAATATTAATTGCATGTAGGCAGGCTAGAGTATAGGTGGCTTCAGCCACGTTTTCCAACACTCCAGGCCACTCCTGTGCTTTTAACAACACGCGCTTTTCTGATCGCTAACATTGCAGATGGAGGAAAAGACTCCAAGCGCAGAAGAATATGAAGCCAACAACAGAACGGTACGCTAACTTGCAGTTCTTTTCATTTCTTGAGTTTTGTTATTGTTTGTTCTTACCACTTATTCTATCCCCTTTTATTCAACTCACAACATTTCTCTTTTTTTAACTTTTCCCATCTGACCGGAAGAATACCAAGCAAGAAATATAGTAAATTCTGTTCAAGGAAAGAGATTTTTGATAAACCTGCAACTTTCCTGTTAATAATAAAACATTCTATTGCCACTTTGAGAAATTCTTATTCACTTTCTTAGACTACCCATGTCCACATATATCTGATGGAGTAAGAGCAAAAATGATATCTAGATACCTCACCATTTCTTAAGGAACATACCATTGCCAACCTTGGCGTGCCAGTCACTGAAGATATTCATTATTCTAACCAAGAATATTTGACCTATGAACTGAAATTTTAGATCCATAAGCACTGTAATAGATCTCTATTTTATTTTTCAATCTTTCCATGGTTTCTTGTTTGAGGATAGAAAAGAGTAGTAGTATCATAAAAAACCCAAGATTCAAGAAATTGTTCATCAGTTGGCAGCATAAGACCTTAAACAGGTGGCTCAAACTCTTTGTCTCTCAAGAGAGTGAATAACTTCTGAAACTAAGACAAACAGTGATGGGTCTAAAGGATGTCCTTCTCTGATGGATATTTGAAGTTCAAACAACTCATAACCATCCATTAATTTTCACTTGATATGATGCCTTGAATAGAATTATCGCGACTCTCACAGGTTTG
This sequence comes from Torreya grandis, assembly GCA_037957365.1. Lineage (NCBI taxonomy): Eukaryota > Viridiplantae > Streptophyta > Pinopsida > Cupressales > Taxaceae > Torreya > Torreya grandis. Next base: position 2,328,928 of record JARHVA010002386.1, on the reverse strand, counting down.
TCACCCACATTAACTTTTTTCATCATTCGCTTGGAGGAATTAAACCCCATTCAATTCTGCTATAAGCCTAATCGAAATCACTCAATGTTATACATACATTTTGTGTTGTTTCCTTTGCTTCTTCAGTGCCCTTCCAACTTATTTTTTGCCGCTAATATCAACTCTATTTCAGTAGGGTGGTTCATCACTATTGTTTCACTAGAACATAAATGAGTAAGTAATGTCCTTTGACTGACATTTTATGTGGGTTTAAATTTGTTAGTTTAAAATGGATTGCCTATTAATTGATGTGTTAAGTGCAGTAACATTTAATGACTATAGGAGTTTGAATATCTCTAATGCGTCGCTTAGCTGTCTGAAACCATAATGTATCTGTATAAATAATAGAAATGAGATGTGGACTTGACAAACACTTTGAAAGTCATTTTTTGGTTCGAACTCCGACTCATCAAAAAGACACCGCTAAAACTAAGCAAGACTTGGAAAATTTTTAAAAAATATTAAAAATTATTAATTTTAGGAGAAAAATTTATTAAAATGCATTTCATATCAAATCTACTTAAAATAGTCTCAAAACTAGTCAATTATGTCTAATATATATATGTATACACAAGAAAAGTAAATTATTGAATGTTTTCAGTGGAACAATTGAAATTGAAATTCGAAAGTTGAGAACTAATATTAAATAGGAGTTGTTTTTATATTCATCAAATTGTTTTATACATATAAAATATGGATTTAGAAATTCATGCCAATGACATTAACAAAAGCATAATATAAAAGATACATGTAAGATTGAGAAGAGCGTGCATCGCTCGTCCTCTCAACATAAACTCCAACACGTTGGAGCCTACGACATTTTTAGTACATCAATGAAGAAACTACAACCATTGTACCCACCCTCGTGGTATCTATAATAACGTCTTTATCCTTAGATGTATGATCTCACTCTTCCTCTCCCAATGCTACAAGCTTTGCTTCACAATCAACCTGCTCGACCCATTCGTGGACCTCCTCTATAATCACATGGATGTCGTCTGATGTGATTCACTCTAATTGTGGATCATATTCTTCTATCTCAATGGTGGATAAATATTATTCATCCTCTATAATATTTTTGTGAAGGAGGTAAAGGTTATAATGCACAAAAACAATGCCAGTCAACATTTGCATTGACAACCTATTATGCTTTTTGGAGTGTGTGTTCAAACATATTCCAATTATGCTCACCCCACGAAGCATTGTGCGGTTGGCTTAACACTCGAATAACAATATTTATTAGATTTTACACCTTTATAGTAAAATTTTCCCACCATGCATCTGCAACCAAAAGTATTAAAATTCAACTCCAAAAATATGAAAAGAAAAAGAAAAATGGAAAATATTGATCATTCAACTCAAATTTTACCTGACTTAATTGTTGTCTTATAAGCTTGGCAAATATATAAAGAAAAGAGATCTCCCAGTGCTTATTTATAGATCTCATTCTCAAACATAATAGTCACCCTTGTTTGCACATTTAACTCCATAGCCTTTATGACTGTGTAAAGGATGCTTATAACCTCCTCATTGACTCTAAAGCTCTCAAGGAATTGGAAGGATGGGTTCAAAAATTAGGCAAAAGCATGAAGTGGCCTATGGAGTTATCTTATCCACCATTGGTCAATGATATCCCAAATGGGTTGGTACTTGTCCTCGACCATGACATAAAAAAATGTTATTTTCTCTCTGGCTCAATCAATGCCCTTATATATATAACCCATTGCATGTTTTTCTACATCAACAATGTGGAGGATAGAAATATATGGTTATATGACCTATAAAAATATTTAAAAATGTAGTTTAGAGTTATAAATATAATTATTAAATAAAAAAATTCAATTAAATAACAATTTTAAATAAAGAAAAGGAAAATTCAAGAAACTTAAAATGACTTACATTTACAATCTCCCTTGCTAGCATCTAAAAGTGGGACTCATCAAATGCCTACTTTACAATAGTAGTCTAACAATTTGTCTTTGCATATGAAGACTCACTCCATTTCTCACTAACAAAATTTTACTGCAATTAAGATTTTGATTGTATCAAAGATTTCAAGGTGTTGAAGGAGGTTAAAAAATGGGTTACACAAGGTTGGACAAGCTCCTTATTATCCATGAACTCTCTCATTAAAAAAAACAAGACCCAAGCATGGTTATAGATGTACTTTAAAATATTATGACCTTGCTCCACAATTGGCATGATCGTCTCCAATTTCATTTCATAATATCTTCTAACATCAAATCCATGCAATGGGTTGGGAAAGGATTCCAAGAGATCGATAGGTGCAAGTAGTCTACCTGCAATAACTTAATTTATTATATTATTGGTGACTACATGCATCATACTTTCTTCACCCACTTCTGCAATAACTTCTTCAAAAATGTCAAATAAGTAATCAACATTTTTTATTCTCGCTGAGAGATCAATGGATTTCAAGAAGATAATCCCACTTGAAAAAGAAACCAAGAAGTTTAATAATGTTCTATTTTTCTATCCGTCCATTCATCAAACATGATAATGCAATGCTTATTCTTATAAATAACTTGCTACTCATCAAGGATTGATTTCACATTAACCACCTTATTTGATAAAATTGACCCCCTTAAAACATCAACAAAGGGAGTTTTGAACACAAGAACACAACGATGATAGCATCCACTAGTGCTTGCTAATAAGATGACCTAAAATGTAAAAGAAATATATTTCACAATTTAAAATCTAAAAATAGATTTTTTAATTAATAAACATATTTTAGAATTATAATAACATTCTAAATTCATACAATTTTTTTATTACTAATGTAGAATAAAGTATAAAAATATAATATTACCTCATCTCATGAAAAATAATGTCACAAAAGTATCAAAAGTTACTATCCTTCACAGCTCTATGTTTGTCCTTATTCCAACTTACGATTTTCAGAGATGGATGGGAACCAGGAGCACTGCATAGCATGAACCAACTCATCGAACTATGCTCTCTATGGCCAATGATAGTAGATGTGAGGAATGGATCTAAAAGTGATAGTTATTTTATAGTTTTTCTTCACTTTTTACTCCTTTTAATGAAAGCTCTCCAACTAAGCTATGATCTCCATTACAACCTTAGTATCTATAGTGGAAAATATTACAATGTCATGTCTTGGCATGTGGGGAAGATGATATTTTAGTTGATTAATGTTGTAACTATGAAATTCAACTGCATAATATTTGCAAAACACATGCCCTTTCTTCAAACCCTTAATGGCATGCCTCCAAGTAGGGTCTTTTAGATGATTTGGTCTTTCCATCATGGTTATCATAAAACCCAAAATCCTACATTGTACATAAAAAAACAATAAACCCCTTAAAACACTTAAATTTACATATTATCTTTTCAAAACTCACTTTATTGCAATCAAACAAAGCAGTGAAGAGCATGTTAGGGTTTTCCTTGGCAAAGAAGTGAATGGAGATCAGGTAAAAAAATGATAGCAACAAAACTTAAACTATAGAGAGAATCCGTGAAATCATCCAACAAAGAATGTCTATGAAATGCTACTATAAAATGACTTCAAACATTGAAAGAAATCAAGTATTTCACATATAAACTTTTTTAAGCTTAAAGGTTGAATAAAGAACCATAATGAAATGAAATTCATTGTATTAACTGAGAGCTTAATATTATGGTTTCTATGGCCTATGGTATATTGGGATAAAAAAGGTCATTCTATAAACTATTTAGTAATATTTTGTTCCATTTATTTGTTTTATAGAATATCAAAATCTAGATGATAAATTTTTATGTTCATAGAACATAAAAACCCCTAAAATAGTGAGAGTAAGAATTGTATTTATTAACTCAATTTAGTATTAGAAAAAAAGTCAAATTCTCTACAAAGTAAGAACATTTCAACTTTTCCATAGATGGAACACTTCTTTTCCTCATGTACTTATGTTTTAGTACTTAAAACTATCATGTCACAAATGATGTTTTTTGAAAATGGTATGTGAAAATATGAGTAAAGAGATGTCAATCTTTGTATAAGTTATTCAGGAGTATTGATTTAGTAGTTTTTTTAATTTAATCATTTTGTTATTGGTATTTTTCATATGTATTCATTTAGTTGTTCAAGTTTTGAAATGCTATAATTTTTTTTTTACTTTGAAGAACAAAACTTTATGGATTTATTACACTTCATGTATGGTGGAACACTTAATACACAAATTACAACTAAATTATTACATGCCTTATTAGTTGCATACAAGTTTTAGGTTATATCTTATATGCACCACTATACTTGTGATTTGTACAAAATATACATGACATTAGATTTTGAATTTTTTTTTTTTTAGGACTTCTATGAAGTGTGTTTATGGTTGATACAATGCAACCATTGGTACATGCTGCAAATAAATTTCTTGAAAAATAAATTAAGTGGTAAATTTTATTATTTCAATTATTTCTTATGTGTTTATTTACTTAAATATTTGGTATACTGGTGATGTATGCATTTTTCAGTTGATTGGTATATCAAGATTATGAATTAAGTTGTAGGCTTCATGTGATCTCATTATCCATTCTAATTATTTAACTAATTAACTATTCATGATATTTAGGTTTGAATAAGAACATATGAATCTATCTTTATTAGTTATTGATGAACTTTTATCAAGCAACGAATTGTAAATTCTCTTAGAATATATTCTCTATGACTTTTTTAAAAAATGTGTTAAATATATTTTTCATAATGATAAAGATAGGAGAGAGGTCTTGAGTTATAAAAATTCTCCCCAAACATTTTCCATAAACGACCAATTAGAATCTAAAAATAATTTTTCATTATGAATACTTTGATCATTTAAGTGCACATAAATTAGTCTTGAAGGCACTTATTTTTAAAGTAAAACTTCATCAAAAAATTAAAAATCAGATCTCAAATGAAATTTATTTCAGTATGTTCTTTGAAAGATATTTATATTTTCAGTCCTATTGGAGTGATGAAATTTGTTGCACTTTATAATGTGTGCATGGTGTTTTGGGATATTAAGAAATATGTTTTGAACAAATCTATGACCATCATCTATTATCTACAACTTTTTATTTGGGGCACCAATAATTTTTTCTTATCACATAATTTAATATGGAGAAAAAAAATTGATTTTTTTTAAAAGTGTTTACAAATTTAGACAAGGATAAGGTAGCCTTTGCATTGGATTCTGATTTTGACACTCAATAGAAATCCTCAATTAACTTTTGACTGAAGTTCAATCGGCTATTCAGATATTCTTATAGAAAGATATTTTGAAATTTTAATGTATTTGGTCAATATTTGTACTTGTTTATAACTTAAAAACCCATATATATTAAGATGATTATCACTTTGCATAAATGTTATCATTAAGATATTTGCAGTTATCAAATATAAATAAGGACCAAGATGAAATAAGTACATTAAAATTACCAAATATCTTTCTATCTAAATATCTATGTGAACAATTGAACTTCACTCCAAAGTTACTTGAATGATTTTTTCAAACAACAAATTCATAATCCAATCAAATGGGTACCTTATTCTTATATGTATTTGTAATCAATATAAAAAACCATGTAATTTTATCCATATTAAATCTGGCCATAAGAAAGAAATCTTGGTCCACCTAATAAAAATTTATAAAAAAAGTTAATGGAAATAGATTTGAAATTCATTTTATTGATATTTCAACACATGAGATACTCTAAGGTGCATAAAAATAAACCACTTTGCAAGGTCTAAAAATGTAACATGTTTCATAGAACATCTTGGGATGGATTTTTTTTTGAAGTGCAATGCTTCTTTTTTCAAGGAGGTTCTAGGTTGAAAATAAGTGCTTTCAAGACTAGTTTATGTGCATTTAAACAATCAAATTCTTTAGAATGGAAAATTGTTTTGAGATGCTTATTGGTTATCTATGAGAATTGTGTTAGGGAAAAAAGTGCTTAAAACCTCTTCTCTTTTCATAATTATCATAAGATTTTATGAACCATTTTATAACAAAATCATAGAGAACATCTTCTAGGAGAACTTACAATTCATTCTTGGATAAAATTTCCTCAATAATTGATAAAGATAGATTCATATAATTTACTTGAACCTTGAAAATCATGAATAATTAATTAGTTAAATAATTAAAATGGATAATCATATCACATGAAAACTATGACTTAAGTCTTCATCTTGATGCGCTAATTGACTAAAAAATGTAGACAACACCAATATACCAAGTACTTTAGGAGATGAGCATATAGTAAATATTTGAAATAAGAAAATTTACCACTTAAATTATTTTATAATAAATCATTTTATAGAATTTACGTATGGTTCCACTATATCATCCGTAAGCACACTTGATCAAAGGCCTAAAAAAAGTGATGTGGAATTTAGTGTCATGGATATTTTTTGCAAAGCATATGTGTAGTGGTGCATACAAGATACAACCTAAAATTTGTCTATAACTAACATAAAATGCAATAATGTAATTATAGTTTTTAAATTGAGTGTTCCACTATATGTGAAATTTAATAGATCCATAAATGCTTTTTTTTTTGAAATAATAAAAATAACATTACAAAATTTAAGAATTAACTTAATGAATACCTTAGAACAACACCAATAATAAAATAATTTAATTAAAATAATTGAATCAATATTCGGAACAACTTACACAAAAAAACTCTTTTCTTAGATTCGTGCAAATCATTTGAAAAAAGCTTCATTTATGACATGAAGATTTCAAATATCAAAACATAAGTATATGAAGAAAAGAAGTGATGCATTAAGGAAAAATTCAAGTGTTTTTATTTTTTATAAAAATGGACTTTTTTACTAATACTATTGAGTTAACATTTAGAGTTCTCATTCTCACTATTATAGGGGGTCTATGTTCTATGAGAATTACATTTTATCATCTAGATTATGATCACCTACTAAACAAATAAATAGAAAAAATAATTACTAAATAGTTAATATAATGACATTTCTTATAGCAATGTATCACATGCCACAAAATCCATAATTGATTACATAATGAATAAATACAAAGGTGTTGGAACATAATGAAAATGATAACCTTTACTTGTGATTTGAAAGCATAATGGCCTAGTTTTGATCTACAATTCTTTGGTTCCAAATCAATTTAAATTTTTAAGTCACTTGAAATAACTTTGATCTTTTGTCAAGTGGAAAACCTTTTATACAATACAAATCATTATTTTCAAGAAAAGAGTTATGTTCTTATTCAGAGCATAGTTCACTATTTTTGTGTAGTTATTATCACTTTGCATGATATTTATTATGGAGTTATTATCATATTGATGACATTACTTTTGAAGAATAAACACAAGTTCAGTTGAGGCTCTTTTACCTAATGTCTTATTGAGATTGAACTGAATATGTTTCATTCTTCATATTGTACCTCAAGACCTAGATATATAGTCTTACCAAATAGTAAATACTTATACACCCTGGATTTTTTTAATTTTAAATAAATATATATTTTCCTAATAGTTGAAACTTCATATTGATAATTGTATTAAAGGAATAGGAAATAGAGGAAAAGGTAGTATATTCAAAACCTTTGATTCAGCGAATCAATATTCAAAGAGATCCTTCTAGAAATAATGTAAGAAACTTTCTCTAAGGAAATCAATACCAAATAGAAACAACAACCACATGTATAATAAATAATTTAAATAATGTCATTATATGATGCATATGTCATCATATTGAAGATCTAAAAATTTTTTGACTTCACCATTCTAAGGATGTCTAGATCATATTTATATTGATTCTACCACTGCAACTTATCTAAACTCATATTTTAACATTAAGCGTCTTACAAGCATGAATTATCTAAATTAGGTATAGTGGAAACATCTATCAAGTATAAATAGAACATTATATCCAATTTAGAATCATGGAGCTTTGTGAGCAAGGACAAAAGTTCCAAACCATAACTATGAGCTAAAGCATATCAACATGCTTGAGAAAAAAATGTTCATACATAACGAAGCATGCAAAGTTTCTGGGAAGGTTGTTCTAAAAATAATACAAGTGTAATGGAAAATGATCTATAAGTACAACCTATGAGATAACTTACATGTTACTCTAAATCATGGAAAAAAGGGAAATAATCATGTCGTGAGAGCATGGCCCTATCAAGTCTACTGGAGAGTCAATTATAGCCTTTGTGAAGGTTATACCATTTGAACCAAGGCTAAGATTAATCAAACTAGTTCAAAGAAATAAGGTCAGTCTTACCCCACTTATTTATTGGAAACTACCATACTTCCAATTCATGAATGCACCATTACATGAGGAAGATGCCCACTTTTTTATTGATGTGCCTCCATTGTGTTAATGGGGAATACTATGTTTTAATTTAACCCATGCACCAATGCACGAGAAATATAACCTCTTTATCATCAGGGGAGTCCACCATGCTGAAATTTACAAAAAATCCAATGGGTATCAAGTAATTATTTTACAAATCATCTCTAAAATATTGATTACTTAACATATAATGAAGGATAGATACTAATGATGCCAAAGGAGAATCCATCCACATAATAAATTAACCATACAACATTTTTAGTGGGGTTTACCCTATAGTCTACAACTAGTAGAGAAAGTGACGAGGTAAGAATCATACAACATCACTCATTCCTCTAGTGTGATATGTATAAAATGGGAAGTTTACCATCCAAATGAGATGTGTACTTATATGGGGAATAAAATTGCTAACCTTCACATCTTAAGAACATAATTTATATAATGCATCAGGTTGTTAAAAATTATATCTCTTAGAGTACTCATGTGCAAACTTAATCAGACCTTAGATATTCCATGAAATAATAGTCATTGGTCAGAGGAAAATAGTTGTCACCATCTCTTGAAAACCACAAAGTATGGCAAAGCTATTATCCATATCAAGCATTGATTTATGTTTTGAATTCAACAAATCATAATTTATAAGGGTCCTCACTTCCCTTATGGGCTCTCCCCTCCCTCACCATCATGAAAATTTTTGCAAGAGTGTTGAAACGAGTTAGGATGAAGGGTGTAAACAACCTCTCATAGGGCCCATGGAGGGAGATTCAGGGGAATTTGTTTCCAAAAATGATAGTGAAACTTGAGATTGCATTTAGCAAAATAATAAAGGAATTTTTAAACTACTTTTAATGGCTTAAGAATTTTGTAAGGGTTGCATTAAAACCAATTTATACTTGTGTCATCGACTTTCCCAAAAAGCTAGACAGTCCTTTAGGGTCATAAAGCTATACACTACTTTTGGATTATGCGAGGATTCATTTTGTAGGCTTTTTTGCAAAACGATCGTATTCTAGCCTTTTTATTTTCTTGCCTTTAGCTGTGTGCCTTTGGCAATCGACTTATATTTTGTTTGGGTCAAAAGTGTGTGGTTTGTGATTTTACGGTGGGATGATTGACACCAAAAGCAAGTGTAATCAAGTAAATACATATATATGATCCTTAATTTGGAAGAAATGAGAATTGACCACTTGAATATTGATGGATTCTTTAAAATATTTTGAAGGGTAAATTTCCAAACAAATCTATTTTTTTCTCTGGGTGAGTAAAGAAGCGCTTATATTTCTCTAAGTAAACCATACGATCAATGTGTTCAACAAGTTGGTCAAGAAAAACTTAGTGTAGGTTGGGAAGCCTAAGAAATTCAACCTCGATAGAGACTTTAAAGAACACATTATTAAAAACAAAAAAATATGGAGTTACCTAGTGATACACATTCATGACCAACTTACGTGCCTTCTTGATTGACATTTCCTCTAAAGACAACCCCATGACTAATAAGGACATCTTGTATAATAAATACCAAAAAATAAGAAGAAAGGATGTAATAACTCAAATAGGAAACATTTACAACATATAATAAACCATCTTTGAATCCATAACACACCCAAACAAGGCCCATGGTTAAAAACAACACCACATTTGTCATTAGAAAAAAAAATATTAGTCATGTTATGCACATACCAACTTAACCCCATGGTTCACCCAATTTTGTTTAATCTAATGCCTTTGAGGCGATGTGACCAATAAGATACATAATTTATAAACATGATTTATAACATGATGACCTATGATAATATCATGGAGGGGGATAAGCTGAGGAAATTTGGAGTATGAAACTGAGCCAGTGATATATGCTTAACCACTATCAATCATTGTTGGGATTTTCCTTTTTTTGGTGATATAAAAAAATGGAGATTCAGTTACATAACAATAACAAAAATGCTGCTCGTTTGCCTTTCTGAATGAATTCTACACACGGAGATCACCGACTTTGGAAATGGAGAAAAAGACTTTAAATGTAGAAGAATATGCAACCAATAATAGAATAATATGCCTCTTTTCATTTCTTGAGCTTTTATTTTGTATTTGAAAATACAAAAAATCCAAGATCAGCTACTCCGACAATAGTAAATGCAAATAAAAGTTGTATTACCTGAATGCCCATAAGTTTTTTCCACTAAATTTTCTTGCAACTGAAGTCCAATTTCAACCATTATTACCATGTTTCTATAACAGATCACTAAATTGCCTTGTAGTGAAAAATTCTTGAGGACCCATCTGACATTGAATTCACTATTGCCCTCTGGGTTTCATTCTTCCAAACATTATGTACCCTAGTGGAAAAAGAGCAGACCACAAGTAGGAGGCATTGTAGGATATATATATAATCAACCAACCTAGCCTGCTACTTTCCTTGTTGGTCAAGCTCAACTTATTTCTCTGTTTGCACCATAATCTGAACTTGACCACTTGCTTCGCTGCTCTAAATATTTCAAGGAGTATGTCTCTACACTCTACCTCATAGCTTACTATAATTGAACATCTTGGGAAAAAAACCCAATACTCAAAAACTTTCTCAAAATTTGTTTTTTAAAGCTGCAACTTCAAAGACACCTGCAAGACATGATGTAAAACTATGAATTCACTTGTGAATTTAGTAGTCTCTAATCTCATTCTATAAAATATGCCTATTCCTTCTATTTCAAAAACTGAAAAAATACTTCAGTGGATGTCATTAGGCAACCAATATTAATAAAGAGAGCATGTTTGAGACCATCAATTAATCTATTCCATATTGCTTAATCCTCCCTATATGATATTTCTATAAGCAATAAAGATCACCATAAGGCACATACTTCCATGAAATATTAACAAGGATACATTCCCAAAAAAAGGTCTTAAAATAGTTTTTGGATTATTTCATAGTAAATAACTACATTGACTGAATATAATTGTAAAAGTTCAAAATTCGTCAAATGACAAGAAAATCTTTAAAATTTATTCAAATTCGTGAATTCAATTTTTTTTAAATTTGGTATTAAATATTTGACTTCTTTATCATAATTAATTTATTTCAATCAATTTATGATAAATTTTGAAGCCTAAAATTTTGAACAGATTCTATTTTATTTGAAAGTAAGAAGTGAACACAAATTAATATAAATATAAATTAATTAAAACTTGGAACTTCAAAATGACATGAAAAACTAGAGTCTGATTTTCCTTGTATGCTTTTTTTTTGAGTCAATGTGGAATTTAAAAAAGTAGATTATCATTAAATTATTTTGAATAAAACATTTATAATTATAATTAGATACTTGGTGGAAACTAAAAAATTATTTTGACATGTTTATTTATATAAAATTTGAATTTTTTGAATGGTAATTTGGGATATTTTAAAAAATAATTATTTAATTACAAATTGTATCTCAATTTTATTAATTCTGAATTTTTTCTCAATGAATTCAGAAACAAATTCAAATAAGGTGACTTAGTTGCATACTAAACACTTGCCAATAGACTCATTAAAATTATTGAGAGTTTTAAAGACTACTAGTTTTCTCTAGATCATCAATCAAGGAAAAGAAGGTTTCTTTAACTCTAAAATGTTAAAATATTGTTATTTCTGACCTCCTACCTAACTCCCCTACTTGCTCTAGAAATTAATAGTGATAAGAATTAAATGCAGTTCTTCAAATTTGAATTTTGGAGACCATTTTGATTTTTTGGGGGGAAGCTACAAAGTAGGTGAGTTTGTTAGTAAAAAGACAAAATAAAAAGAGAATGTGCAGCAACAAAGAGAATTCCAATGCAATAGCAGTCAGGAAGAATGGAATGTGAGCAACAAAAAGCATTGCATGTAGTAGCAACAAAGAGAATAGACCAGTAGCCTGTCAGGAGAGAGTAAAAAAGTAAGAGGAACATAACACAACAACAGTCTATGAGAAGAGAGAGTTAGCAACAAAAGTTAAGGAAAGTCCCTTTTAAGGTCATTTTGTGAGTTATTTTAAAAATAGTTGTGGCTATATTTGTATAAGGATATTTTTAGAGTTAATAGATATATACATTTGTGTTTTTTTTTCTACCATTCATTCCTCCCCTTTTTCAAAATTTTATTATCTCCATTGCTGTCCACCTGGGCCTTTCAAATTTGGTTATTTTTTACCTATACAACCATTAGTGTTGTAAGCTATTTCCAACAACTGGTATCAGAGTTGTTGGTGAAGGGCAACTAGGTGAAGAGTTCATTCAGACATGGCAGTAGGAAGTTCAGGGTCATGGCAAAAACCCCCTATGTTTGATAGGAAAAACTATGATGTGTGGAGCATTAAGATGAAAATAATATTCAACTCTCAAGAGCTATGGGAGTTAGATGAAGTTGGGTACTATGAGGTTGTAGACATGGCATCCTTCAATGCTTTGACTCAAACACAAAATAATGTGATGAAGGAGAATTGAAGGAAATATGCTAAAGCACTTAACTATATAAAAATAGCATTAACTAATACAATCTTTCCAAGGATAGCAACAGTTGTCCATTCCAAACAATCATGGGTCATTTTACAAAATGCATATCAAGGGAGTCACAAGGTGAATCTTGTTAAGTTACAGCTCTTAAAGAGGGATTTTGAGACCTTACAAATGAAGGAGAATGAGTCTATCAATGACTTCTTTATAATAATAGTGAATATAGTCAATCAAATGAAAAAATGTGGTGATACCCTTGAAGATTATTGGGTCATTAAGAAGGTGTTGAGGAGCCTTTCAATTAGATTTGACCCTATATTGGTTGCAATAAAATAATCAAAGGATTTGAGGCAAATGATGGTTGATGAGCTAATGGGTTATTTGCAAACTCATGAACAAAGATTGAATAGGTCAACCACCTCCTCCCATGAGCCAGCATTCAAGATGAATGTGAATGTGAAATGAAGGGGGAGAGGATCAAACAATAGAGGAAGATGAAGAACTTGCAGTAGTTAATAAGGTGGAAGACATAGCCATCAAGAGTCACATGGAAGAGGAAGAGGAAGGAGTAAAAACACTTCTAGAGGAGGATCTACATAAATGTATGATAAATCTAGCATCCAATGCTATTATTGCAAGAGGTATGGACACTATGCTAGTGAGTGTAGAAAGGAGTATGACATGAATAAGCAAAATTAAAATTTTACTCATATACAAGAGGCTGAACTTAATAATAATGAGAAAGGTGGAAGCTTGTTTATAATTTATTACATTGTTGAGAAATGTAGCAAAGAGACATGGTATTTGGATAGTGGTTGTAGTAACCACATGAGTGGGAACAAAGAGATGTTCAACCACATAAATGAAATAAAAAATCAGAGGTGAAGATGAAAAATAATGATAAAGTTCCCATCATGGGCAAGGGCAACATTTCAATCCTATCAAGCAAGATGACAAAAGGTAAATACATGATATTTACTATGTACCCGGGTTGAAACACAACCTTATCAACATTGGGTAACTTGTGAAAAAGGGGTATAAGGTCATATTTTAGAATGGTGAGTGCATCATCTTTGATATGAATGGATGTAATAGAAAAATTGCAATAGTTAAGATACAAGCAATCAAATGTTTTTATTGAGAATGCAAAGTGAGCTTGCAACAACGTTTAAAATAGTGATAGCAGATAAGTCTACTCTTTAACATATTAGGTATGTGAATTTGAGATTTAGAGGGATGAATCTTCTTCACAATAAACACATGGTGAAGGGGATACCCCTTATAGAACAACCAAATAAGGTGTGTGAATGATGCATATTGGGGAAACAACATAGGAGTGCATTTCCTATGGGTAAGGCATGGAGAGCTAGAGCTCCTTTAGAGTTGATACATTTGGAATTATGTTATCTAATAAAGACCCCATCCCTATCCAAAAATGTCTATCTCATGATATTCATAGATGATTATAGTTGGAAGATATGGGTGTATTTCTTGAAGAATAAATTGGAAGTATTTGAGACATTCAAGCATTTCAAGGCCAGGGTGGAGAAACAAAGTGGCCAATATATCAAGATTTTGAGGATGGAAAGAGGGGGAGAATATATCTCCATTGAATTCATGAATTTTTACAAGGATCATGACATAAATAAGCAATTTATATCTAGGTATACACCGCAACAAAATGGTGTGGCTGAAAGGACGAATAGGACCATCGAAGAGATGACAAGGAGCATGCTAAAGGTAAAAGGTTTGCCTAATGATTTTTGGGCCAAAGTTATAACAACAATTGTGTACTTGTTGAACATTTTTATAATGAAGAGTATAAGGGATGTGATCCCTCAAGAAGCATGGAGCAATCAGAAGCCAAGTGTAGAACACCTTAGAGTGTTTGATTGTGTAGCATATGCACACATGCCCAAGAAAATAAGGAGAAAATGGGATGAAAATGGTGAAAAGTGTATTTTTATAAGGTATAATGACCAATCAAAGGCATATTGGCTATATAATCCCATCACCAAATAGCTCATGATCAGTCAAAATGTTTAATTCATTTAGCATGAAGCTTGGAAAGAGAGACAAAAAGAAGAGCATGTGGAAACAAGGGCTATTAGAACCTTTATTAAATATAAAATAGTAGGTGGTAAAACCATCAATGCACCAACTTGGACCCCTATTTCATAAAGGTCTGATTCATCTAGTGGTACTAGCCATTAAGGAGGTGAAGGAGTTGTTCATGAGTCAACATCCTCCTCCTCCAACTCAAGTCAACATCAAGTAAGGATAAGAAACTTGTAATAAGTTTATGAGCAGTTAAGGTATGAGCAAAATGAGGATGAAACTATGAATTATGCACTCTTTTTATCAGCTAGTCTAATCTACTTTAAAGAAGTAGTCAAGGACAACAAGTGGTGTGAGGCTATGGATGAAGAGATGCACATCATAGAGAGAAATGACACATGGGAGTTAATTGACCTATCAAACTAAAAAGAGGTCATAGGTGTTAAGTGGGTTTACAACACAAAACTACTCTTGAAGGAAATGTAGAGAGGCATAAGGCAAGGCTAGTGGTGAAGGGATACAATTAAAGGCCCGGACATGATTAAAATGAAACGTTTGCACCTATAACAAGGCTAGAAACCATAAGGAAAATCATAGCCATTGATTCCTAACACAAGTGAAAGGTGAATCAAATGGATGTGAATTTGACATTCTTGAATGGATTGCTAGAAGAAGAGGTCTGTGTGGAATAGCCACTTGGTTATGAGATTCTCAATCATGAGAAAAAAGTGTATAGACTAAAAAAAACATTGTATGGGCTCAAGCAAGCCCAAAGAGCATGGCCCAATCAGATAGATTCATACTTGTTGAGTAACAACTTTAGTAAAAGTGAAAGTAAGCCCAAAAAATACATCAAAACATGTAAAGAAGGTATGTTGATAGTTTTATTGTATGTGGATGATCTAATATTCACTGATAATGCAAATCAGTCCATTAAAGAATTCAAAATAGTCATGAAAAATGAGTTTGAAATGACTAATTTGTGCTTCTTGAAATATTTTCTTAGAATAAAAGTTAAGTAAATGGATGAAGGTATATTCATATGCCAAACTAAGTATACAAATAATATTTTAGAGAGGTTTAAGATGCTGGAAAAAAATATTGTATTCATTCTAGCTAAGACAAGTCTTAAGTTGTGTAAATATGATTACAACAACAATGTAGACCCCACACGCTATAAGAGCCTAGTGGAAAGTTTGATGTATTTGACTGCAACAAGGCCAAACATCATGTATGTAGTTAACCTCACATCAAGATTTATGGAGATTCCAAAGGAGACACATTGGCAAGTGGGCAAGAGGATATTGAGGTACATGAATAGAACAAGAGATTATGGTGTTTTATATGCAACAATAGATGAGTTTCAGCTTATTAGTCACATAGATAGTGATTGCATAGGCAACCTTGATGACCAAAAAATCACTTTAGGGTATGTATTTCATCATGGGTCAGGAGCCATATCTTAGGCTTCAAAAAAATAACTGATAGTGCAACTTTCTATAGTTAAAGTAGAGTACATAGCAGTCAATATAACAACATGCCAGGCTATATAGTTAAGAAGGATACTTTATGATTTGCATGAGGAGTTGCAAGGAGCTTCTATGGTCTATTGTGACAATGTATCATCCATATTGTTGTCAAATAACCCTTTATTTTATGGTAGGATCAAACACATTACAATAAGGTATCACTTTATTTATGAGTTAGTTGAAAATCATGTCATAGAGCTTATATTTTACAAGTATGATCAGCATCTAGCTAATATTTTCACTAATCCATTGCCTAAAGACACTTTCATAAATTTAAGAGGAAGGTTAGGGGTCATAAATGTAGTAGCATTAGGCCTAAAAAGTGTTATGATAGCTCTAGAGTCTTATAATAGAGCTACGGACTCAAATAACATAGCTTTGAACTCCTACAACAAAGCTATAGATTTTAGTAGGCCAGCTACGGATTACAGTCTAGCTATAGATTTTGGTAGGCTAGCTATGGATTTTAGTAGGCCATCTATGGATTACAGTCCATCTATATATTTTGATAGGGTAGCTATGGGTTTCAATAATCTATCTATGAAATATATCAACAGAGCTATGAACTTCAGAAATGAAGCTCTGAACAGCATAAAAAGGATACAAAAGCATTTGGGAAGCTAAATAGAAGTTATAAGGAGGTTTTGAAAGCTGAGAAAATTCCAGCTAACTATGGTAGGAAGTCAAAAATAAAAGGGAGTGTTAAAATATTTTTAATTGACAGTGATAAAAATTAAATACAATTTTTCAAATTTGAATTTTGGAGCCCATTTTGAGTCATTGGGAGGGAAGCTACGAAGTAAGTGAGCATGTCAGGAAAAATACAAAATAAAAAGAGAATATGTAGCATAAAAGAGAATTCCAGTGCAACAACAGTCAAGAAGAAAGGAATGTGAACAACAAAAAACATTGCACACAATAGTAGTAAAGAGAATAGAGCAGTAGCTTGTCAGGAGAGAGCAACAGAACATGGGAAGTAGAGAAGCAGTAGAGTAAGAGGATTAGAACACAACAACAATCTATGAGAAGAGAGAGTTAGCAATACTAGTTAAGGAAAGTCCTTTTTAAGGGTATTTTGTGAGTTATTTTTTAAACAATAGTAGTTGTATTTTTATAAGATGATTTTTTGAGTAAGTAGATATATACATTTGTGCATTTTTTCTACCACTCTCCTCCCATGTTTCAATATTTTATTATCTCCATTGCTACCCACTCGGGCCTTTCAAATTTGGTTATTTTATACCTATACAACCATTAGTGTTGTAATATATTTCCAACATAAATTAGAGGCACACGGTAGGTCACATCTCCATTCCCTTACTTGAGATCTATCTAAAACATTCCTTACCTCATTCCATGTAGAGCATCGATTAATTTTCCCTATCAACAGTTTGATGGAAATGAGATACTAATGAATGACATTATAAAAAATAATCATTAGACAACAAACGTAAAACATAATGTATACTATATATATTAAATAACATTGCACTTCAGTGCTAAGATTTATAACATGCTCAATATCAGACAATGCTTCTTCACTTAGCTTATAACATCACTACAGGCTAGAATGAACTAGGTAGACCTACGTTGCTCTAGATTCATTAGCTAAGACAACACATCTCACCTCCATATATAGCAGTCGATACAATTATCTACAAAAGTCTCCTCGATCATTGAGCTCAACTAATAGTAATAATTATATTAAGACATGTATACACAAGAGAAGTAAATTATTAAATGTTTTTAGTGGAACAATTAAACATAAAACTCAGAAAGTTGAGAATTAATATTAAACAAGAGTTGTTTTATATTCATCATATATATATATATATATATATATATATATATATATATATATATATATATATGTGGATTTAGAAATTCATGGTGATGACATCAACAAAAACATAATATAAAAGATACATCTAAGATTGAGAAGAGCCTACATTGATTATCCTCTCAACATAAGCTCCAACACATTATAGCCTACAAATTTTTTTTGTACATCCAAAAAGAAACTACAAACATTATACATGCCCTTGTGGTATCTACCACAACATCTTTATCCATAGATGTAAAAAGTCGCTCCTCCTCTCCAACCAATACAATATCTGCCTCGTGATCAACCTGATCAACCCATTCATCGTCCTCTATAAAGACATGGATGTCATCCTCTATGATTCACTCAGATTGTGGATCATACTCTTCTAGCTCAATGGTGGATAAATATTATTCAACCTCTATAATATTATTGTGATGGAGGTAAAGGTTGTAATGTAAAAATACAAGGTTATTCAACCTTTGCATTGAGAACCTATTATGATTTTTTTAGTGTATGTGTTCAAATGTATTCCAATTATGCTCACACCAAAAAGCATTACGTGGTTGGTTGAACAGTCGAATAACAATCCTCAAACGATTTTACACCGTTATAGTAAAATTTTCCCACCATGCATCTACAACCATAAGTATTAAAATG